>PVLA01001629.1:0-238068 GCA_004027455.1 Hydrochoerus hydrochaeris | reverse complement strand
ATAATTGCTATTGTGAAAAAGAGAGGAAAAGAAAGTGCTCTAAGGGATATAACTGCATGTATGTTTGAGTGTGTAAAATAGATGACCATATTGCTGAATCTTTGTTGGGTCTTTGAGCAGAACTGTTTGTAGTCTGACTGCTTGAATATTTACTATGTACCCTTTAACTTTGTACCTTGAACAACTACATCCAGGATTACAGTATGTAATTTATAAATTACTGATTTCATAGTGGGGCTTTTTCTCATTTTCCTTTTTCTTTCTTTCTTTTAGAATTCTGTATTGTTGCTACCCTTTTTTCTGTTTTTTTCTTCTCTTTTAATAAAATTTTGAAAATGTATAATTGCTATTGTAAAAAAAAGAGGAAATAGGAAGCACTATAAAAGATATAGCTGCATGTATGTTTAGATGTGTGGGATTGATGACCATATTTCTAGGTTCTTGTTGGATTGTTGAACAGATCTGTTTGCACTCTCACTGCTTTAGTGTCCACTTTGTGTGCTTTAATCCTGTAACTTGAATAACTGTTTCTAAAAGAACAATATGTAATGTGTCAACTAGTGATTTCTTACTGTTTATCTTCTTTTCTTGAAATTCTGTAATATTTCTACCTTTTTCCTGTTTTTTTCTCTTTAAATAAAAAAATGTATAATTGCTATTGTAAAAAAAAGAAAATAGGAAGTCCTATAAAAGATATAACTGCGTGTATATTTATGTGTGCAGGATTGATACTCATATTTCTTAGTTCTTGTTTGATTGTTGAACAGATCTGTTTGCAGTCTCACTGCTTGAGTGTCCATTTTGTGTGCTTTAATTTTGTAACTTGAACAACTATTTATAAAAGAGCAATATGTAATTTATCAAGTAGTGATTTCTTACTGTTTATGTTTTTTTTGAAATTCTGTAATATTTCTCTCATTTTTCTGTTTTATCCCTTTAAATAAAAAATTAAAAAAAGAAAATATAGTGTAATAAATTCATACACCAGTAACATAGCTGTTTACTATTATGATATACTTTACAGTAATTTGTATATCTTACTTTTATATGATTGTGATTGTTTTTTAGGCTTATTTAAGTAGCATCACCACAAACAGGAGAGCAATGCTTATGCTATATCATTACCATAGCTACGACATCACTATGCACTAGGAAATTTTTCAGCTCCATTATAATCTTATGGGTCCACTACTAGATACATTAACTATAATTGATCAAAGTATCACATTGATTATGACACATGGCTTACTTGGGGACTCAGCTGACTAATTTTCTCTCTGCTTGCCATGAGAGATTTTAGGAAGTAGACAGAGAATGAATTAAAAAATATCACTTATAAAGGTTCTATTTTTTGCTAAGTTTTTATTCAACAGGGAGATAAGCCTTCCCTTTCTTTCCCCATTTCCTATCTTTTTCCTGTGAGTGAGCAGGGTCAGGTTTTAAGAACAAATATCTTTCCTTAAAAACAGCTCTGTCACCTACAAGATTTGCCTTGTTTCTTTTCTTTTCTTTTTTTTTTTAGTTTATGGACTTACTTCCTGATAGTTGGGGAAGGCATTATAAGCTCTTCAGTTTTCTTGACTGGGTGTACTTAGATCTTGCAAGAGTGTGTAGTTTAACTATCTATAATTTGGGGATTATCTTCAACAAATAAGTGTGGAGATGGCTGCAAAGTAAGGAAAGTTAATATAGAACTGAAGTGCTGAAAACTTGAGTTCCTGTAATGAGATACCCCATGTGTCACTGTTACTGCTCTAACAGTTGATAGCATGATACTAACAAGATAATTAATGTGCAGAACATGGAAGGGAATATGCATTGGTGTATCTCCAAGTTAAGTATACGCTAATGGGAAAATTACAAACCAATACAAAGAGATGCCTTCATCTAATATATGATATTGGAAAAAGTTACTTCCCAATAAATTAAAGAATTGAATGGGGGGAAGATACTAAAGGTAAAGAACTTTGAGTGTAGATTTAAAAATTAGCTAATATTTATCTATGAAAGAGAAATATCTTTATTTTGAGCATTAGGTAAATGAACCATAGAAAATTTATCATGCAGTTTGCTTTGGAAATTAATCTTGGAGGAAGAAATTCAGAAAAAAATTACCAATGAATCTAGGAAGAAGTGACACTATGGAGATAAACTTAGTATGATTGTCTTAAAATGAAAAACATGAACAGACCAAAATGAGCAAAAAATCAACTCTGTAACTATCCAGCATTAAAATACCAGGTGATTCTAACCTGATGAAGATCTTTGGCATGTTGGCAATAAGTGGAGATGAGGAATAATTTGGCTTAACAAAAATGAATAGACAGTAATAATGTTAATAAATTACTAGTTAAAATAAAATGCATATTTGGATTTTAATTGGACATAATTATATAAAAACAAAAATAGTATAGTGTACAAAAATTCAAGACACCATCATTTGTAAAATGTATCATCATTTACTTACTGTGATTAAAGGGATAATACTGCCAACTGTCAAAAATGATTGCTTCCTGTGAATCAACACCATGTGCAGGCCATCAGGGGACAGCCAGACCCCAGCCTTTTCCCATAAGTCAGTGCCATTCATAGACTGAGGGGGAAGAGAACAAGAAGTCACCAAGAAGCAAGCCTTCCTTGCTGGGGGAACAGCCAAACCCCAGCCTCTTCTTGGGAAACAAGAATAGCCAATCTTGCCCCCTCCTCACCATAAGCGACTGGCTGATCTGGAGAAACACAGGCTGTGATGATAGCTATTGAGGTGAAATGCAATTACATTTGTGATGTTTGGTGTTTTACTGACTCTGCAGATCTAAGGCTGGTGGTCTGATCATCTATTCAGAGGGTAACAATACACAGTGTGGTATCTGGGGGGGGGAATCTCCTTCCAAAGGTGGAAGCCTCTGTTAATTCCCTATTTCTTGTTTTGAAGTCTTGTATCATTTTCATTGTTTTGTTGGGCTGGGTTTTATTTTGTTTTGCTTTGTTTGATTTTGTTATATGCAATGTCATGGTCAGCTATTTCAAAGATTGCAAGATACATTACAGTAGCCATTTTGGATTTACTATTGTCTTGTTTTGAATTTCTTTGTTTTATTCACTATTTTGTTTTATTGCTTCTGTTCTGTTCTATTTTGTTTGATTTTTACTATGTATGAAGGTATCTGCAGCTATCTTGAAGACAGCAAGAAGCATGATGGTAATCATTTTTGATTTCATATTGTTTTGAAGTCTTGTGTCACTTATGCTGGCTTGTTTTGATTTGTTTTATTCTATTTTAGTTTGCTTGGTTTTATTCTCCCTAAAACAAAAAAAATGGCTACCAATCAAGACACATTTTATTATCAGTTAGAATTTGTATTCATATTCAAAGATTTCTTTTAGACATCAACATTATCCTTATGAAAATATAGACAAAAAAACAAAATAAAATCAATTATTATATTCCTAAAACTGTTTTTATGATTCTACTTATTCACATGGCTCTTTAATGTCACATCATTGGTGTTATACTTTCTTGAACAAAATAAACCTCTGTGTAATAGCAAGTGATGATAAGTTTTTTTAATTTTTAAAGTATACTTTAGGGTTGTTTGGGAATGTTGTTGTTTATAAGAAAATCCCATTGTAAGAATAATTTCAATAATAAATTTAAATTAAAGTAAAACATCTAAAGACAGCCAGCCAGCTTGGATTAAAAATAAGATTAGCAGTATGTTGTTTTATTATGCAAGTTATCATCAGGGAAATATTCTAGGTATTTACAGACTTATTGAAGGTAATTGGTTACACAAAGTTGGATAAACATCAGCATGGAGGGTGAGGGGAGAGGCTCTGAGGGACAGAAGCTTTCTGACCCTTCTTGACACTTCTGGGTGGGAGCCCCAGTGTCACACTCTGTGATGAGTTTATAGAGATGCTGCCATATCTTGTTACAGAAAGACTCACCTGTTGGCCAGAGCTAGAACCGTGACCTACATGGTAGCTTCCACCAAGGCTGTCATCTGTTTATGCTGGAGCTACTGTTGCTCTGTCACTGCTGCTGTTATTGCTACCCCTGAAGACTGTCACAAACTGGAAGCAAAATGAAAGAATGTTTCTCCTCTATTCCACCTCACATGTTCCTATTAGGGCACCCATTAGCAGAACTTGACAGGTAGCCAGTTGGCAAGAGATGCAAGGATATGTCATTCGCAGGCTTGAAATACTTCAACACAGTGGGTTACAGAAATGTGGGAATAGAGGCTTAAAATAAACATGAAAATAACTGACACTATTTTCTACAAGACATTCAAAAAAAGACTATGGAAGTGTTTATTCATTCAGCAAATATTTATGAAATGCCTTCTGGGTGTTAGCTCCTCTACCAGGTGCAGTGATACAGCGGGAAACGAAAGAGGTGAAACAGCTGCTCAGTGTATTTTTGACTCCTTAAGGGGGAAAAGATAGACAACAAACAAAATGAGTAAAATTCCACTGTACATTGGAATATGACAAAGGATATAAAGAGGAGAGGACTGCAATTTCTTAAATGTCCCCTGGCAAGGTCTTGTTGAGAAAGTGACATTTGAACAAAGATAAGAAGGTGACAAAACAAGTCTAAATGAAGCCCAAAGTATTTGTCTCCATAGTACACTAAACTGGAGAAAAAATATGATATTTACTGATAAAAGAAATATTAGATCAAGAAAATATAATGTGTGTAATTTGCTGAATATCAGTGCAAATTCAAAACATTTATCACAAAAATTCTCAGAATAAGATAAACAGGTACATAAAATTCTGGTTTCAATTGAGAGATACAGCAGACAATATCTCTTAATGTGGTAGATTTAGATATCACAACTGAAGAGAAATTATTAGCTCTGATAAAATGTAAAGAAAAAAATCTCATGTTCAATTAGTTCACAGAGATTACACATACAAGACCAAAACAGAAGCGTTAAGAAATTCTAAGCAACTAACATTGCATTAAGACTACATTTTTGACAATAGTACAATAAATTATAACAGAAGAGAGTTTTATATCCTTTATATTTGGAACCTAAAATAAATATTGCTCTTATTAAAGAAGAACCCATGAAAAATTATAAAATATTGAATAATATAACATCACGTAACAATACTTCTGAACTCAGAGTAGAACTTAGAAATTGGTATCTTTGAGTGCATGAACCCGAGCACAAAAATACTCAAAAAGATTAGCTGAACCCAGAAGTGTAGAAAAAAACAAAGAATAAAAATTACTGAAATAGGGAAAAGACAATAATTGTTTAACAAGATAAAAGTTAAAACAAAAATCTTTAATCATTAAAAATATAATAAAACATAAAAATGAAAATCTTATGATATTTGCTATAATAAGAGAGGATATCACTAGCAGACACAAGTGAATTAGTGTAAGATTAATTCTGGAACAGATAGGAAAGTAAATATATACAACTAGAGACCAGGTAAACCATATGTGTGCAGAAGTCTGAATAAAATATTAGATACTTTTATGTAACAGTACCTTAAAGATAATTTATTGTGATCTTATTATTCTTTACACAAGAATTCTCAGAATTCTTTCATGTATGTCTTTATATAAGTAAAGGTTATATTAGACATGTTAATTTTGTATCTATTAATTTTTATCACTCAATAAAACTCAAGAATATTAATAAAAAGGTCACAGATAATTATTTTCAAAAATTTTGTTGATTTACTAAATATTGTTTTGCTAACTCTTACTACTGAATAGAAGAATATCTTGAACTCAATTGTTTTTTAGAACATTTCCTAAGCTAGTATGCCAAACAATCATCTTCTAAGTGAAAGCTTAAAAAAGAAATACAACTGGCTACATATGTAAATTATGCCTCTGTAAATTAAGTATAAATATTCATATACCTATATCTCCATGTATCTTCCCAAAAGACCTACTATAATTTTCAAGTATTCAAGAGTCGGAGAGGATGGTGGCAGCAGAAGTAAGACTGTGACAGATATAATCACTGTCCTTGCATGAGGACAGCATGTTTAAAACTGAAGCATAAGATAATTAGCTCTGTGAATCTGAAAAGCCAGAAGGAATAAACTAGAAAAATTGAGGGAAAGATTAAGGAAAAGAGATGTGGGAAGAAAGTATTTATTTTAAAATGTTTTAATTGTGTTTTATTAGTGCCTGTACCATGTTTAAAGTGTTTAATGATGAGTATTAATCACGATGTGGTACAGCCAATCTCCAAAAATTTTTCATCTTGCAAAATTGAAACTGTACTTACTGAAAACTCTCCTATTTTTCCTTCTCCTCTCCTCTTGGCAACCATTCATCTACTTTCTATTTCTATCAGTTTGGCTACTTTAGTGATCTCATAAGAATGGAAGCACACAAGGCATGACTTTAGTAACTGGCTTATTTCATTTAACATAAATATTTTCATAATTCATTCTTCTAGTAGTGTGTGCCAAATTTATTATCTTTTCTACTCACATTGTGTTTATTTATTCATCCTTCTGTGGACATGGGGTTGCTTTCACCTCTTGGGGTTTTTAAGTAATGGTGTTTAGACTAATAGTGTAAAAATATCTCCTCAGTACTCTTGATTTTAATTCTTTTTGTGTGCTTGTTGCTTGTTTTGAGACAGGGTCTCTCCATGTAGTTCAGGTCGGTGTTGAACTCACTGTGTAGCCTCAGCTGGCCTCAAACTCACAACGATCCTGCTTTATCCTCTTCAGTGCTGAGATTATAGGCGTGCATCACCATTCCTGCCTTTTAATTCTTTTGGGACATATGGTAATTCTTTTAGTTCCTGAGAAACTGTCATACAGTTATCAAAGCAGTTGCACTATTTTGTTGGCCTGAAAATATTTCTGCATTTATAGAAATTATTTGAAGACAGATGATGCAATGTTTTTGCCATAAAATATGTTATGAAAAGCAACGCTAGTGTCTCAGAAAAAGGTATTAAAATTTTTGGCTATTAGGTAGGTGAGAGAGATGTATTTGTATATGCAATAAAATGTGAAAAAGAAAACCAAAGTAAATGTAAAGGGAGATGAAGCACATATATCCATAAACAAAATGACTCATGATATGTGTCCAGAACAAATGACAGTGCGGTGCCAAACATCTTTAAAAAGTTTGGGAGTGTTTAGGAGAATAAAACATTACTATTAGCTAAGTATCTGAGTGACTGACATGCATTTCTTTTGATTGTGTTAAGCCTGACTTTTATTATGACATCATTCTGATATTACACACAGAATGACATGTACAATGATTTCCAATGTGGCATTTTTCGTAATAGTAATAAGAAAAACTGGAAACAAGCTGAAATGCCCATCAATAGATGAATGTAAACATCCTGAGTGGCTGATAGAATGGGATATCACACAGCACATAGGATAAACTAGAGCTAGAAGATAAAAACACTGATCCAAGAACATGAGTGCTTTTGACTGAGGGCCCGATCCAGTGTGGTTTGTAAATGTTGGTAGATGAGGTTCCAGGGAGGAAAAATGTGGTGAGTCTTAAAGGTGAAAGAAACATCTTAACTCCTCTCTGTCCCATAACGGGAAAGTGCAGACTACAGCCCCTCTGGGATTGGTGATTCCTTCCATGGCCAGGAAGCCTTCAGCTGCATGTCTCATCTCAGCACTTGTTTCAGGATTTTAGTGACTTCTTTTGTTGGCTCAGCCAGTTTCTCAGTTTCGAATGATAGTGTCCAGATGTCTTCTGACAAACTCAGTTTACTGTGCAGTAGCAAGATACATGACCAGCTTAGGCCAAATATCAATACAGGCAGATCTCAGAGATGCTACTGGATTCAAAGAGTATATTGCAGATCACTGAGTAGTAGGAATCATTTAGACAAATTATGTAATTTTAAAAACCCATGCAACAAGGGGTGCATATTTTGCTATTCTGAGCATATTTAAGATAAATATTCCTGGGATGGGTTATTACATGATTATACATTGCATTTGCTTAATCATCCTAGACACTGAAATCAGAAAAGTAAATGCTTAAGTGAGGATAGGATCAGTGCACAATATATGGTTATACGGAAATGTGAGAGTGGAACCCATGAATTCATAAATTAATGCATACGAATAAAGAAAATGATAAGCACGTTTGACTAATCAAAACTAAAATAAGGAACTGCTTTTTGTCTTATAACAGGTAAAACTACTGAGCAAGCTGGTGGGGTGATGGGTGGAGTCAAGGTTTAGAGTTCCACCTAAGGCTGCTCTTCTGTGTCCTGTCTGTATCCCGTGAATTGACAATGTAGAAACAGCCACGCAGCCCTTGTTTCAGTGTTGGCATATTGTAATTTCAGTGGTGAATAATAGAGACATGAAGCTATATGCTAGAGCCAGGGAGACTTCTCTGGAGGCTCCACTGCCTTTCAGGGGTTTCTGGGGAGAGCTCTATATCATTATTTCCTTTTAATCCAATGGCAGTGATTTAAGGACTAGGCAAGTACTTAAATATTTATAAAAACTACCTGTCCATGCCAGTGTCTAGTCTCTCACCAGACTGTCATCAAAGGCAGATACTTTCAAAAGAAAAACAATAGACATGTTTATACATCTTTAAAGGACAAACAAACCCTCATGTTTCTACTGAAGGTGTTTGTGTTGGTAGGGTAATGATCTGTTTTCTATCCAAAGAGACTAGGAATGCTGACATTTTTTTGGAGATGAAATATTTTCTACTCCAGTAAAAGTGACCCTGTGCTTCACCAGCCATGCCCTTGACTGTGCTCAGTAAATAGTCTTTTCTAATAGAAGACGACAGGACCAGGCACTCAGAGCTGTGCTGATGCTGCTTCCTGCAGCGCGCAGGGGTCACATCCACTGCAATTATTTCCCTCGCCCCAATCCTAACCTCTGAACTGTTGGTGCAGCACCTAACATGGAAAATGTTCCACACTGTGTTTTCCTTTTCATTAACCTGCTCTTTGTGATCTAATAATATATGTTACCTATGTTATCTTCAGATATAATCAGGATTATTAAAGAGTTTAATTTTTATAGCCAGAGCTCATGTGCCCTGTGACAAACTCATTCCATTTTAGCCTGTATAATCTGGTTTCTTTTTCTTTTTTTGATTTTTCCAACATTTAAAAACTCACTTTCCTTTCAGATGGGTGAACAGTGCTATTTAGGGCAAGATTCAACACACTTCCACACTGTCTGCCAGTAGGCTTTTAGATTAAGCATTCTAAAATGTGCTTGGAGTCAGAGTTTTACTAGAATGCAATAATGATGCTTTCAAGCTTGATGCATTTTTTTATGTTAGTAGTCCGATGAAGTAGTAACTGTAAAGAACATTCAGAAGTGATAAAATTACTTACAGTCAGTAGCCAAACACCTGCTATCAGCCATAGATTCCCCAAAGTGTATGTTAATTTACTTAATAGGTGCACTGGTATACAAATATATTCAGTAAACACTGGCTCTTTGATGGTTTGATGCTGACTATTTTCCTATGCAACCATGCTTGTCCAAAACTTTTCAAGATCAATTCAAGCAACTTTCATTTAGGTGAATACAGGCAAAATTACCAACAATTGTAATTGTACATTATGGCTCACTGATTGATAAATTCTTGCATTTAAAACAATAGCATATGATATTTATTTATTTTCATATTTCTTATCAAATATCTTTATGCTTCATCTAAATCATAGTCATGTGTTCATGGCATCACTCAGCCTTTTTTACCAAATTGATCCTGACAAGCAGGAAGCCCATGTTAAACTTCGGCAGTATTTAACTCTGATTCTTACTGTCGTTAGTCCATCTCTACTTCACAGTTCCTTTCTTACTGCTATAACAATTTGATATCTGAATCCACCTTCTGATTCAGGCCCTTAGCAATCTTCCACAGAAGAGTTAACACCTTTCATCATTATTTGTGATGGTATATGCCTTTTAATTTATTCACAGACTAAATCTTTTTGTTATTGTGGTCAGATTTTTTTATTTTTAAATCTTGATTTCTGCATCTAGCATTATTTACTTTGCTCTGTTATTCAGTTAATTGAATTAAATTGGGTAGTTGCATTTCTGGACTTTTCTATCTGCCCAACTTTATGTGAGAGAAATAAAAAAATAAAAATTCTTATCCATGAGGATTGTATATCAGTACTCTAGTGACAGATATTAAAACAAATTGTTTAATTTCAACACAGGGCAGTACAAACTATCAAAACAGAACCCATGATATATGCAGAGGGACAGAGCAAAACAATAGTTCCTTCATCTTATCATCTGTTCACTTAGAAATTAAGAGGCCTTCACCAATGTCTACAATGCAGGATATCAGAACTGGTACTGTGGTTGTGTATCTCTCATTCTTCTTTCTATGTGTAAATGTTAACTGTGATTATCCTGATTGTGTTTACCCATTATTAATTGAATGCATGAGACATCTTTTTGTTTATAATTATCAGGTCTAAATTATATAGGGAAATGAAACTCTCAATCTGTAATATATTTGGTATGAGTTTGTGTTCTCTAAAATTGAAAAATGAATTTTAGGAACAATGGAAGTTAAGAGTGGAATATATTTATTGAGAGAAAAAAAGCTTTTGTCTGAGTGGTTTGCCAAAGACTCTGTCTTTTTTAGGGACTTTTATAGAGTAAAATCATGGTGTGAGATGGGTCTAAGGTGGGGAAAACTTTGGAACTCACAAGGTGGGCATAAGGTGGGATAGAATTCTGGTCAACCAGTAAAATGAATTGCTCAGGTAAAACTGGTTAAATCAGGAGCAAATGGGGAAGTGAATCACATAGTAAGCGGGAATGCTTTACAGCAGTGACTCTTTCCGCAGCGGGCTGGGATGTTGACTCCTGACTTCCTCAGAGTGATGGAGAATTATTTGGACTGTGGATGCTTAGGATGTGATTGTATTTGCTTTGCCTGTTGTCTTGAGATCTGGCCACAGCAGGAGTTGCCTGTCTCCTCAGTGGTCTCAAGTTATCCGAACTTCTGCACTGGTTCCTTTGAGGGCCCAGCCCTGGCTGACTGACTATAATATTTTTAACTAACTCAGCTGCCTGTAACAGAAAGAAGTAGCTAATATAATAAGTCCTTGAGTCTACACTCCCCCTGAGAGGAGTGTAATTCCATGTGTAGCTGGGATCCCTGGACTGTTTTTCTTTGACCAAGCTGAGAAGATTTCTGTTCAGAAAGAAGAATGACTTAAATATTTGGTGATCAGAATAAAATGGCCCTGGCATTCATTGATACTGCTCACCAATACTTTCCATGCCCTGCTCTTGACTACATGGAAGGATTAGAATTATAGCTGATTTCACTAAAGTTTTATAGGGCTGAAATTAACTCCATAAATGTATATTAGGAATTTTTAAAATGCTTACATATAATATTGTCTTCTCTAATAAAATCTCCTCCCTAAAAAATAAAATAAAATAAATAACCTTGAGAGAAATTTCCTTTAGTTTCCATACCTCAGTTCCCTTATGGTTTAAATCAAGATACCTATAGGGCTTTCACAAAATTGTTGTATGAAATTAAAGAAATGATACACGAAGTATGTAGCTGATTTGTGTTATATTTCAAAGATTATAATTATTTCTTCCTATCCCAACTTTGGGAGGTGAGAGAAGATATTTGGCACAACTGGTGGATTACATTTGGGATAGATAAGAAAAAGATTTTTAACTCTGAAGATTTGGTTTGGTTTCTAGACCTGGCAGAAAATTATAATTTCTACACCCCAGGAAGCTCAGTATTTTTCAAATGTAACACAAATGAATTTTAATAGTTTTTTTCTCCTCTTCTAACTGGGGTTATGTATGGGCATACATAAGCTTTCACAGACTGCAGCATTTTTACTAGTTTTACTCAAGTGTAACCATAAGATATTGTATAAATCCTTATTACTTATAGACTGCATGGGGTTTTCTTTCTCGGCTCTTTCATAGCATAGTGAACACAAGTTTTCCAGTCATTTTCAAGTATAGAATCAGTACATGTATAGGTACAACAGAGTCCAAAGCAACCTTAATCAAATAGCTCAAGGTAGTGTCAAAGAAATTGTGACAAATTGAAACCATATACCACTTAATGGAATGCACAGAGAAGTAGCATCTCATATGTAATATTCTTGTCAAAGACTCCTAACTTAAATCTTAACATAAGGAAGCATGAGACAAATATAAGTTGTAAGACATTCTACAGAATAATTGGACTATAATTTTTGAAAATGTCAATGTCATGAAAGTCAACATATACTCTTCCAGATTGAAGGGCATTAGAGATGACAGGTAGCTGCAATGTGTGTTTCTGGATTGGATTTTGTTTTGCAGAGGACATTCTCAGTATAATTACAAAATTTAAACAGAGTCTGAAAACATGATAGGAAAGTATCAGTGTTATTTCCCCAATTTTGATGGCAATAGCATTGCTATGGAGAACAAAATTCCTTGTTTATAGAAATTACATGATAAACTATTAAAGAATGCTGGGCTTTTACTTTTCAATTTACTTTTGAAAAAATTTAAGAAAATGGAGGCATCATGCTTGCAATTTTACCATAATTTTGAAATCACTTAACTATTTGAAAACTGTTTTAAAATATTGTTATGGTAGGGATCTGAAAGAATATGTACAAATGAACATATACAATTCAAAACTAAATAAAAACTTCAGCCTCACATTTACTATTTTGCCTCTTCCTCCAGGTCAGTCTTGAACTGCAGTTTTGCAGAACCTGCAGAGTCCATTCTTCTCCATCTTTCTTTACATCTTGATTTGCACCTCAGCTCTGCTGCTCCCATTTCCTCTGGGTTGGCAACATGAGGAATAATGCCTAAAAGGAAAGTAGAGTCTTACCTCACTCATTCTATCGAGATCTGCTCACAAGTGCCATCTATTTTGACAGAATCCATCCTTTCCTTTTTCTTTCCTCATTAGACTCGCTACAAGCCTTTGAAGATTAAGGACTCTGTAGCAGTATCAGTGCTAGTAATGCATGTTCCAAGTATCTCCAATTCTCATTCTCAGAAACTCCACTCTGGGGATCTTAGTAGGATTCTTTTGATGTCAGTTTGGTCATCTTGAGTGGCATCTGGGTGTCTGAAATGTATCAGTACCTTCATTCTGCCAAGCCCTGGATATTCAATCTTTCATCAATTACTCTGTCTATCCTTACTCAGCCATCAAAGAAATACCAACCCATTCCTAACCTTCAGATTCATCCTGACCAGTGAAAATCACATGACTTTTTTCATTCCAAATTTCAGAGAAATAACCTGAGCTGTGCTCTAATCTTTCAGTGAGGACAAAGCATTTAGTTGCCCATCTGGCATCTAATGGGGGAAATAATTGGCCAGTCTTGCAATCTGGAAAATAATGCCCCAGTTATCACAGCAGAGTCAAAATCCCCTTCTTTCTTAGAGTGAGAAAATGGGATACAGGAAAAAACATCAAGCCATTCTCTAGACCTGAACATTTCCTTCAAAGAGTTTTCTTGCCTTCTCAATACATTCTCAAATGTGTGAGAAGGGTTTTTGAATTTTTGACAAGTCATCAATCTTGGATTTATATAAAGGGTTTCATGATAAGAGACACAATTTTTCCAAAACTAAATTGTTGTAGGCAGCATAGATGTGGCACTGATAATGCAAAAATTCTTTTTTTATCTTATTTATATTGAGTAGTAACTTAATTCTCCACTGCTTTCTTTCATTCAAACTGCTAAGCATCCTGATGTGTTTGTTCACTAATTAAATTGACATGGTTGTCTTCTTGTTGACTCAAAAAATTAAAATAAACTTTTGATATTTACATGATTGTAACAACAACTATATTTTTAAGATTTTCCAATAACATGGAAATTGTTAAAGGACTCATTCAGATGGTCAAGAATATTTTTGTTTTTTGGATTGTCACTGAATTGCAGATCTGAAATATGTAGATCAACCCTGATTTCACAAGGCTTGACATGGGCTAAGTAATTTTATGTCCTCTTGCAAACATAGAACTACTTGATTCTAACTGTAGAAAACAATTCCTTGTCACTAGAGCTTTATGTTATGAAGGATAATATGGTTCTTTCAAAATAAATTGGAGCTTCAAAATCCATTTCAATCTATTTCCTTTTTATCCTTCCTCACCATTTTTTTCATAGACATGACAAAGGACATTTGCCTGTAATAGTGAGACATGTTATTTCTATTTACTAGACATATCTATATAAGAGATATGCACCTTGTGCTAGAATCAGATGAGCATGATTATCTGGAGATATCTATGTGTATTTCTAAAAGTTATTGACGTGTTTTTCTACATTGTTAAAATCAAGTGGTGTTTTAGAATAGATCTTTCAGATGCACAGATTTGAAGAAGTATGTAGAAGAAAGAGAAAAAGAAAAAAGAAAAGGTAAAAGCTATGTTCATGACCCCAAGCAGTTGCTCACTGATCAAATGTTGATCTCGAATGTTCTAGAATAGGATGAAGATTTTACTGAGCAAGTGAAGGTTCTTGAAAACATATCATTCATGGTGGTTTGTTTGTTTGCTTGTTTTGAGATGGGATTTTGATATGCAGTTTAGGTGGTCTTGAACTGACTGTGTAGACAACGCTGACCTCAAATTTACATTAGTCCTCCCGCTTCAGCCACTTTTGTGCTGGAATTTCTCAGTATTCTTCACAGTTTTGTCTATTAATGTCCATGTAGAAGTCCAGGAGATACATGATGTTCATAAATGGTGAATATGGCTTGCTGTGTTGTTCAGAGTTAGATGGAAATTCCCTGTGAAATCCATGTTCAAAGAATTTAGGATGTGTAATAGGTAAATGACAATTAGGATACTGACAGATCTCAATTCTATTTAGTTTTTGTTTTTCTGAGCCTCACATGAAAAATTTTGACCAGGAGAGATAACTTTAAACCTTAGTAAATCTAGTAGGGTGTCATAATTTTCTCTGCCAGCCACATAGCTAATGGTGTAGGGTCTTCTGTTTGAAATCTCTTTGGTTGCCTGCTAGGCTGCCCTTGCTTTTCATATGCATTTGCATTCTTGACTTTGATGATGTGTAGTTCATAGCCATGCTTTTCAGAATGCAATAATATTGTTGTACGTCTCATTCTCTAAGTTATAAAAAGAAAAAATGATTGTTTCCTGGTATGTTGACCTGAGAATTTGGAAATATTTTAATAAAATAATGCCATCAATGTTTCAAAAAACGCCTTCTATTTTAACTGTAGTGTATTTTCTATTTGTCCTGGAAGTTTATTTATCTGAGAAAGAGATATGTAACTCTTATTTTCATCTGTCTACTTTTTCTTCAATTTAAATTGCACTTGTGATATTTTCAGTGAGGACATGGTTTTAAATTATTGTTTACTAAGTTTAGCATTTACAAATTCACTGATTTATATTTACATTAAAACTGATAGCTTTTACAAGCTACATCTAGTAGAAGAAAATAGACATACTAGCTAGGCCAATAAAACTCATAACTTTCAAAACAACATACATGTAGTTATATAAAAGCTAGAATTCATGTGTTATTTAAAAATCCTTGTTTTGATCAGTAATGAGGTGTTTTAGTAGTTAACTGATGTATTGGAAAAAAACACGTCATTATTGTGTAGTTTAAAACATCAGATGTAATTCAATTATTGTAACGCAATTTTTGGCTGATTTGAGCTTAGCTTAATTTATATGTAATGTCAATATTTGCTGCCATAAATTTTCCAGTAAACACTATTAAGCAATATACATGCCAAAAACTATGCTTAAAGCATTATATGAAAAAAGAAAACCATGTTCAATGAAAATGTAAGTGAAGTCAGTATTTTAGAGCTAATAACTAAAAATAACTAAGTCACATAAAACCACTAATCAAACACAAAGGAAAAAACATTCTTAGTACCACTCTCATTTTCTCTTGGTAATTGGTTTTCTCCCTTCATGCTTTTGGAATTAAAGCAGACTTAACAGTGGGAGAAAAAAGCACCTAAAGAAAATGAGAAGTTGACAGATCTATAGGATTAACAAAATCACACTCTCTTTCTCTATTTGTTAATGGCAGATTTATTCACAAGGCCCCTAATTCTAGGAAATCCTCACTCTTTGGAAAGCCACTTTGGTTTTCTTTGCATTTGCAGCAGATCATGTGTATCTGACCTGTTTTTCTCCCTTGCATTTTTCCTTTTATGTTACTCCAAAATATTAGTGTTGGATGGCAAATGTTGAATAAAAGATGTTAGAGTAAAATTTGCCTTGCAATAGACTAAGCTTTATTTTTTTTTAAATTTTATTTAAAGAGAGGGGAAAAATAAAGCAAAACAGAAAAAAAGGGTAGAAACAATGCAGAAGTTCAAAAAAAATGAACAGTAAGAAATCACTAGTTGATACATTGTATATTGTCTTCCTGGATGTAGTTGTTCAAGTTACAAACTCAAAGCATACAAAGCAGACTTTCAAACAGTGAGGCTGCAAACAGCTCCGTTCTCTGATCCAACAAAAACTTACAGCAATATAATTATCATTCCTACATCCTTAAATATACATGCAGTTATATCCTTTAGAGCACTTGCTTTTCCTCCTTTTGCTTTTTAAATCCATTATCTGTTTAGTTATATCATGTTTCATATTGCTCTGTACCTTGCTGATCTGTTTTGTTGTTATTTACTTAAAAATTTTTTTTTCTTATTTATTATTTTTTATTTTATTTATTTATTTTATTTTGAAGGTAGTAAAATACAGCAGAACAAGACAGGGCATAGCCAGCTGAGGCAGTGCAGTGAAATTGGCACAGAACCCAACCGCAGGCCACCGGGACAACAGCAATAGGCACAATAGTGCATCTGGCTTTCTTCACCATAGTTGTTCCTCAGTCAGGCAGAGCAATATTGAAGGAAATACCGAAATTACAAGAACAGAATATTGAATAAGGCAATACCATTGACCAAAACAGAGCAAAACAGACATAAAAATATTTGCGCTCAAAGAGAGGGCAGAAGAAAACCCCCTTATTTGCTATATCACATATAGTCAAACTCTCAAGACACGCTCAGATCTCTGTCTCTCACTTGCTGAGGATGTTTGATTCTTAGCCCGCTCACAGCCGCCCACCAGAGGGGTGAACTGGCTGCCCTTTTTCCCAGCGCCCCAAGGTGCAACATGGCACATCGCGGATCTCAGGAAACACTGATATGGTTCTCGTCCTGTGGTGGCGGTGGCTTGCCAGGCCACAGCCACTTACCAGAGCAGGATGCTGGCAGCTGCCTGTTTTCCCAGCACCCCAAGGTCCAACTGGCGTGTCGCGGATCTCAGGAAACGCTGATATGGTTCTCACCCTGGGGCGGCTGTGGCTTGCCAGGCCACAGCCACTTACTAGAGCCACAGGCTAGTGGCTCTAGACTACGCTTTAAAAAACTGGATAAACTTTACAGTCAGTATACATCATGTCCTTCATTAATACCCTTCTCTGTGTGTTTCTCCACTGTTTTTTTCCAAGTAGCAATAAACTGAACGCTTCAGTCATTGCAAGGCCCTTGGGGGTGTCTGAAATCACAGTGCTTAACTCTACATAAACTATTTTTTCCCCTATATCTCATATTTATAATGAAGTTTAACTTATAAGGCACAAAAACTAATAAAAAGAGAATAATAACTGCATATAATAAAATTTATGTGAATTTAATATTTCTCAAGAGTTATTTTAAATATTAATATTTTGAACTACAGTTGAGACTGGATCCCTGAAACAAAAGAGAAAGATGAGGGTGAAGGTACAGGATTTGATAATAAGGGACCAGTAGACATCTTTCGAGAGTTGAATCACTCCCACAAAAGAAAAGCTCAGAGTATCAGATCAGGGGAGCAGATGTCTTTGTACATGTAATCTGGCCAATTTCTTTGACTTTAGCTTAAAAGTGTTATTGCTGAGTGGTAACAGTCAATCCTTTACCTGTGAGTCCCAGAAGAAATTCTTGAAAATGTTATAATATGGACTTTCCTCCATTTTACTTCTTAAACTAAACTGCATATTGCTATTATACTATAATTCTTGATTATGAAAGTACTGAACTTTGGAAAAAAATGTGAGAAATAAAGGATGACAAGGAAAGCGAATAACCCCACATGAAGGTGACCTAATATTAACATGTTTGTTAAATATTTTGTAAAACTTATTTTTATGCTGACACACAGATAACATACAAGCTAATTTCTGTGTAATTTTGATTTATAGTTTGGATGCAGACTGGACACTATGATTGCATTCTTGTTAAATGCAGTATTTACTAGGTTTCATAATGTGTCCACTTTTTATTTTTAGGTCTTTAGAAATTTTTATGAATAACATTGCAAGAAATATTTTAGCTGTAATTTGTGGATGTCTCAAATCATTACTTTAAGTCAAATCCTTTGAACTTGAATTATGCCAATGGCATATACTTACAATAATAATTTAAAGCACACTGCAAAATTTTTCATGCAAAGATGGATGTAACAATTTTTATCAAAACAACAGGGTGAAAACATTTCTTTTAGAGTGCTCTTGTTCATAGTATTTCACTGGTAAAATGTTGCCAGTGTTCACAAGAAGATTTTAAAATTATCTTTACCAACATGATGGTAAAAAAAAATCTTAATTTTAGTATCTTTGCTAAATAATAAGGCTGAAATATTTCTGCTTCTTACATACTTATATTTCCCATGCTTCACACTGCCTACTTGCTGTTTTCTTGTTGACTTGTTTAAAGTTTTTGTGCATTCACTCTCACATATCCATCATATGGCCTCTAGTTTGTATTTTGCTTATTAACTGTGCACCTAGCATTTTAGGTAATTTTCTTTCTTGTGGTCAAACTACCAAATTTGTTTTTGGTGATTTCTCTCTGTGTATATATTGGTATTATATATTTTCATATCATGGATATGAAAATTTATGGTCTAAGTTGGGAATTATTGACACTTTTTATTTTTTGCAATATTTCCTGCTGAAGAAATAACTTCTTCCCAAATAAGTTTAAAATACTGACCACTTGAACTGCTTGCTTATGACAACTTTTATAAATTTCAACTTCTAATAAATATTTGAAAATTATCAAATGTTATAATTAGGATCATAATTCACCTGTTTTGAGTTTTCTTTCCCAGAATACCACCTTTTTTTGGTAGAACTCTTAAAACTTAATGTTATAAAATTGTTTATCATTTTCTTTTTATTATAATTTTTAAATCTATTTTTGAGTTGGTCCTTCATTTGAGTTTTTCTATCTTCTCTTGTTTTCTTAACTGTAGTAGCTAATAGTTTGTTTAGTTGACACAATTATTCATGACTTTTTCCCTTTTCCTAACCCCAGTTTCTACATTTATTACATTCTTTGACTGACAGGAACATCTTGGATAATTATATTAGTATTCTTACAGCCTGAATAACAGATTTTAGAAAGCAAGAAAAGCATAATTTCCCTTTCTATAGACTCTTTCATATTTTATCTTCAATGTATAACAGATGTTTCATGATTATTTACTGGATGGGCCATTTGGAGGTTAAAGTCAAGTCTGGGCAAGGAACAGAATAAAACTGAGTAAATGTAAAAGACACAGGTCCAAGGAAAATGAACAAAGAGACAAGATAGAAAATATCAAATACACAAAACCTTGTTTGCCTTACATCATAAATTTCATGCATTTAGCTTAGAGAACATAGATGCTCAGTGTTGTCCAGTCTCCAACTGCTGAGAATAAAGAATCTAGACCTGTCTGTTCTGGGAGGTGTCTCAGTCTGTTTGCCCTGTGCATATTTTGTTTGAGAGTAAAATTTCCTCCATGCATACATCACACAAGGATGTGTGTTATCTTCTTGCCCTGTACTCTGCACATCTGATCTGAAGATGTTGAGGATTGCTTTATATAATTGTTTCACTTGGTAAAGCAACAGCAAGATTTGGAGGCATTGATAGGTTTACAAGCAAACAGGTAATGACCAGCTGCAGAAACTTGAGGAAAAGTTGAAATTTGAATTAGTGTTATGAAGGAAAACTAGTAAATCTTTTAAAGAATTCCTTAAACTTATGCTCAAGAGATTAATTTCATTTCATAGTCTTCATTGAGTCACATAAATTTACTCTGTACTTCACAGGACCTTAACCAGAAGCATCTGTAACAGTGGTTCACTTTTTTCCCTGGGCCATATGTTTAGGTTGTTAGCTCTATGCAGTGAATCAGGAAGAACACAGAAGTGCATCCAATTGATTTCCTAGCTCAAAGGCATCAATCTGCAGTTTCTTACATCCATTACATATGTTGGTAGTGCCTTTTTATGAAGGCTGACTGCTATTTCTGAGATAGCACAAATTTAAGCAGAGTACTTGGAGAGGTTTTCTTGATGATGTGGTTGATTTCAAGGGTATTTAATTTCAAACAAGGACATGATTTTGAGAAACAGCAGAAGAGGTTTTGTGGAGCAGATTTGCTTTGCAAACTTTCTTAAAATCCATTTTTATTAAACTCTACGTTTCCAAGCAAGTAACATTTACATGGTAGAACTCTTCCAATATGATGAAAAGCTTTGAGTTTGATTCTCTTAAATTAGGATTTATTCAACATGAATCATTGAATATATATTATATGTCAGATACTACAATAGATGCTGAAGTTCTAAAACAAAACACTTGTTATTTACTTCAGTGGAGGTGACAGAATCTTGAAGAAACTGACTTTAAGCCAGTCTATTATAATATGATAAATTTATATGTTTTATAAGAAATGTACAAAGGGCAGTGCATAGAAACTAATGGTATATATGTTAAATTTAAGTTCTTTTGGAAGAACACAAAAATAAATAATGGCTAAGATTGGTGAGGAGATAGAAACAGTGAAAGAGAGTAGATACTAGAGTTACAGTGGAATTTGAATAATTTGATATTTATATATTCACAATACATTGCTTACTTTCAGCAAATCCATGTCATTTCAACTTGGAAAAGGAAAAGGACATTACTGAAATGGAATTCACCAGTTTTATTTGAGTGCTTTTGATGTTTATCTTCTTTATTTTTGATAGTTTATTGGTGCTACATATGCATTCTATTGATTCACAGGGAGAGGGTTTCATTTTTTACAAAAAGTAAAACTATAAACTATAAACAAGGAGGAGTTTTTTTGTGAATTGTAAGCCCCACACATAGGAATGTTTTATTTGTAGCATTTTTACCGCAAAGAAACTTAAAGTTTAGGAGCTAGCTATGTAAAGGAAATAGGATTCTTTGAGGAAGAAGTTTCTATGTCAGGACCAGTTGTTCAGTCCTTGGATATAACCATGGGACCAAGGTACTAAAAAAAAAAAAAAAAAAGGAAAAAAGAAAAAATTCAAACCTGTTTTTTCAAATTAACTCAGTACCTATAATTTTCAGTACTCCTTGTCAGGTCAATTCAATGCTTAGATCACTTTCAGAAAATTTGCCCTCTCAATAGACCTCCTTTTCCCCAAGACAGAATCTATATAGAGTGTATCTTCATGGTAATAGGGAAGGAGACTCCCACTTCCTGCCTTGTTTTCCTCTAGAAACTGATCAGTGTTATTTCCAATCCTCTCTGAGATGAAGTTGACTTTGCCCTGTCTTTGAGCAGCCAACATTTTCACTTAAGAATGAAAGGGATTAGGTCAATGTAACTAATGACCTGTTCTTTCTACATCATACTAAACTTGGAGTTTTCTTCCACTTCTTCTTGTCCCTCTCTCCTTCTTTTTTCTTTTTTCTATTCTTCCTTTCCTTTGCTTTCCTTTCTTGTGCTGTGCTGTCTTGTCCTTTTGTTGTCTTTCTTTTCTGTCCTCCACCCCTTTATTTTCTCTTTCTTCCTCTGTCTCTTCTTCCTTTCCTTTTTTCTTTTGTCATTAACTCATGCTGATTATTGACTATTTCATCATTATTGAAATGGTTTTCCCAAGATGTCCAAATTGGTTTTTATTTTCAGCCTTTACTAAGTAATTTGTCATTTTCCCTCTGACTCAGTGACTTCACATTGAAAAATATTTCAGTACTCAAAAAGTAAGATATTTTAAAAATGTTAGTATTATAGTGAAAAGCTGAAACAACATACCAGTTAAGTACATGCATTATGAAGTATTTATTTGTATAATATTATGCAGCAAGTAAACAATGTTTTCCCCCAAATACTTGAGAGCTTTGATTACATGTTCATTAGGAAAAAAATTGGATTAATGTATTGGTACTAACTTCCACAAGTAATGTAAACATATGTACTGAAAACATGTAGTAATACAAAATTTAAAAATCCTTTATAGGGGATTGCAAGATGGCCGACTGAGTGGTGGCATGATAAGAGAGCCTCTCTGAAAAAAAAAAAAAAAAAAAAAAACTCAGAAGCTGGAATCTGACCACATGGAGAAAGCCAGACAAAAGGAGAGGAATTCTCATGACCGAGGAACAAACTGAGGAAAAAGAAAAAGAAAAAAAAAATGGTGAAGAAGCGTGGATGGAGGGCTGGATCTGGGCAAGCCCTGGTCACTGTACCAGCAGGCCTTAGAGGCAGGTGACTCATGATCGAGCTGAGGTCGCTGCCCTGCCGAGAGTGGCGGTTGTTGAGCTCCAGACCCTCAGCTGGGGGAGGCGCTGAGACAGGGAGTGGAAACAGCCAGTCGAGCAGTGTGAACTTTGATGAGTGACAGGAACTGGATTCCCCAGATCAGGAGGACTGGCTAGAGGACATTTTGGAGTTGGGCAGGGCTGGCTTGAATCAAAACCTGAGGCAGCTGTCTGTCGATGACTCCTAGTCCAAAGCAGATTGGTGGAATCTGCTTGGGCTGGGCCAGGCCCCTGGTTGAAACCCAATAGCCAGGGATGAGGCTGCTGTGAGCCAGTGGCATCCCCAGGAAACACACAAACTTGCTGAAGCATAAACTGGTTGACTGACATAGGGGGAGGGGCTGGCTCTCAGCATGCACCTCACAGATCTGCAGCAGACTAGGGGGTGGCACTTCACTAGCCAGTGCACTGCAGAAAAAACTGTAAGGCCCAAGACCTCCACCTACCCTGAAGGAGGCCAGAAACATGACCAGACAGAGAAACAGCAAAAGGTCTATAACTATGGAACCAGGGAAAGTGAGTCCAGCAGAGCTAAATGCAGAGGAGGTTGAGAGCAGCAAACCTGTAATGTCAGAGACAGCCTCATTGGAAGTAAAAAAATACCTCCATGACCTCATCGATGAATTTAAATCTGAAATTCTAACTCAGGTGAAGCAAGATATAAGAAGATGAATAAAAGAAGTCCTGGGTAATCCTCAAGTAGACACAAATGAAAGAATAGAGAAACCCAGAGAAAGGAGAGGAGCCTTTGATGAAGAATATAAACAAAACCTAGAATATATGAAACAGATCCAAAGAGAATATCAGGAAATTAAAAACTCCATTGAAAGCTGGCAAAACCTTTTAACAGAAACTAAAGACAAACTTTCAAAACTTGAAGATAAATTTGCACCATATGATTGCAAAAGGAAGGATCTCTTAAAAATAACAAGGAACCAGGAAGCAATGATACAAAGGCTAGAAGATCACAAGAGGATTTATAACCTAAGAATAAAATATGTGAATGAAGATGCAGCTATAAATACAAATGAAATAAAAAGTTTATTCACAGAAATAATTAAGGAAAACTACCCAAACATAGGTAACAGAAGCAAAGTTCAGATAAATGAGTCATACAGAACTCCAGCCAGCTACAATCAAATTGGATCTACACCCAGACATATAATAATCAGGATCCCAGAAATCCACCACAAGAACAGAATATTAAAAGTGGTCAGAGAAAAGAAACAGATTACCTATAAAGGAAAACTCATCAAAATCACAGTGGACTTCTCAATGCAAACCATCAAATCACAAAGAGCTTGGAGTGAAATATTCCAAGCCCTGAAAGAAAATGACCTCCAACCCAGAATGATGTACCCTGCAAAACTGTCTCTCAAAATTAATGGAGAGACAAGATATTTCCATGACAAAGAGGAACTGGGGGGAGTTTGTGACCACCAATCCAACCCTGCAAAGTATGCTGCAGGACATTCTAGAGAGAGAAAAGAAAAGCACCAGGGTTCCAGGAACAATGGCAGAAAGAAAAGAACAATGCCTCAAAGAAAAGTGCAGACAGTGGAATGAAGGAGAAAAATAAACAAACAATGACAGAAAAATAGCATGGCAGAGATAAGACAGAGAAGATTGGTTATATTGCTGTTTTATCTTGACTGATTTTATTTGAATCTGGTGTGCTTGAGAGTGTCGAGTCTGAGAATAGAGGCAACTACTCTGAAGATGACAAGATTCAATAGGATACCCATTCTGGTTTGATTGTTAACTGTCTTTGAAGTCCTATAATGTCTCCAATGTTTAGATCTTATTAATACTGTAATGCAATGCTATGTTTAACTATACTATGTTTGACAATATAGACAATTTTATTAAAAATAACAAGAGACATCATAGTAACTACCATAGATCACCTAGTATTGTGGTTTTATATGTCCTTTCCATTTCATGTTTCTCTAGGAATTTGATTATTGACTTGTTTTGTTTTGTTTCTCCCTCTAATACAGAAAGGCTAGGTATATGTGTAGAAAATTATACATGTGTAGAACTTCTAAGTAGTTTACAAGAATGGATTATAGTTATTGTAAAGAAAAAAAAGAGAGAAAAAGAAAGTATTGTAAAGGATATAACTGCATGTATGTTTGAGTGAGTGGGATTAATAATCATGTTGCTAAAGTTTTAGTTGGATGGATAAACCTAAGTGATTGCAGTCTCACTGTTTGGATGTCCACTTTGTAGGCTTTACTTTTGTAACCTGAACAACTACTTCAAAGAGGAAAATATGTAATTATCAACTAGTGATTTCTTACTGATTATTATTTTTGTTTTTCTGTTTTGTTTTGTTTTTGAGATTTTGTATTCTTTCTACCCTCTTTCTTTTTCAAAAATTTTTTTCTTTAAATAAAAAAATTCTTTATAAACATTTGATGGGGAAAGAGAAATGAAAATGGAAGACTATTAAATGAAAGGAAGACTCACTTTACTCTAAAATCTCTTTTAAACCTTTCTAAAATCTCTTAAAATAGTCAGTGATGTGTCACTTTTTTAATGTGAAGCTTGTACTGAGTAGGGATTAACATTTCCTTGGAGAACCTGGATCTGCTTTGTGGTCCAATCTTGTACTAAACTTCCTATTTACCAGATTTTCCTACTTAATAAAATCTGAAAGAAAAATATCAGGTCAAAATGTGACATAAAACTGTACAAAATATACCTATACATATGTCATGTAAACTTGTACACCTTGAGTAATTTCCTTCACTCTTTACTCATCCAGTGGAGATCTTTCTCAGACATATGTTTGAATCTTTTACTTTATTATGCAATTCTTCCCTATATGCTTTATACCTGCTTTATTTTTCCATTGAAAATTTTTGAATTTGTTAAAACTCAGATATTGTTGGAATGTAGAATGAATGAATGATTTTTGTTCTTGTTCCTGTTTTTGAGTGGTGGCTAGATCTTTTTCTTAATTGACAAATAGCACATATACCCGGTTTTCCTAGTTCATATCCCCAAACTGTCAGACATTTGCAGTTATACTTCTGCCGTATGCCAGGCTTATTTTCCTTCTGTTTCCCTGATTAGCTGCTCCTTTCAGCAGCCACTATTACTATGGTTGGTTCTTAACTTTTAGGTGACTTAGTTCTGAGTTCAAAGAGAAATTTAAGACAATGTAAGAAACGTATTGCTATGTTTTAGATATTCTATTTTCAAAGAGGCAGGACTGAGGAAAATGCAGATTTATCTAGCTTTTTAAAAGTTTTTCACTAAAATTTGTTTCCAACTAAAGAAAGTAGCTGGAAAGAGACCCCAGAGACCAAGCTGCAAAGGAAGTCCTGTCAGATTTGAAAATGGTGGGACTTCACAAGTGGAGGTCATTTCATGCAGAAGAAAAACTTGCTGTCCAGGCAGATTTTGACCTCAAATAATGCCCAAATGTTCAGAAAAATTGTCATTTGTTAGAATGGGAGAGGGAGTAGGAGAAAGGGTATTTTCAAATACACAATGACAGACATTTGGAAACACCCTCTAGGGCCAGTTTTTATGTTATTTTTTCTTTTGTTTCTTATTAATTGAAACTAACAGTAGATTTTACTATTAGTATGACTAATGAAGTTGAGTTTCATAGGGTATGGTGAGCATTATTTCAGAGTATTTTAAACTGTGAGGCAAATGTTGAAGATGGCGAGATCTGCTGACTTGTCTTTCACTTTTATCAGATCTGGCCAGTTTCTATCAGCACCAGCTCGGTGTACTGAACCCATTGCTATTCTCCTGTAGATTATTGTGTAAGAATTTTTCTAACTGATTTCTGCTTTCTTCCACTTTCATCTACTGTGTGTATGCTATATTGTGTCCAGAGTGATTCCTTCAAGAGGTAAACCAGAAGATTCATTTTCTTTGCTCACCACTTGGAAGAAGTCCAAAATCCCTTTTCTTTGGCTTTTTTTTGGCATTCCTCTCTGGCTATTCTTTATGCCTTACCCATTATTTACTTATTTATTAATTTCATTGATTATAACCACACTGATTACTTTGTAGCTCCTCACTAATGACAAGCACATCACATTTAAGTATATTTGGCCTTAATCTTACATTTGCAGAATAACAAGCTACTTCCCTAGAAATGTGTCTTCTATGCTCTTTTCTTTCAAGACTGCTGCAGTATATTTCCTCAATTTAATTAAGTTATTCTTGATCTGATCTTAGTATGGTTATACCATTGTTACTTTTTGTCATCTTTACCTGGCCTTTGTTACATTGTATGTTTTCTTGTTTATGGACTTTATCCAGTGGAGTGCACACTGTGGGGATAAGACTTTGCATCTCCATTTTAAAAAAGATAGCTTACAATGAAGTAGAAGCTTATCATATTTGTTGGGTAAGTGGCACAGCAAGGGTATGACTCCAATAAAGTGATGAGTGATGAGGGCAAGGTCAATGGAAGAAAGTAAAATCAAAGAAAACCTCTTCAGGATGGGACATTTGAGCAGAGACTGGAGCAGATGTGAGCTGTGGCTGTCCGGATAAATGGGCAAGGGTTCTGAGAAAGGAACACGTTGTGCAGCCAGTGGTTTCTCTTGGTTGATGATGATGAGTAAACACAAAACTTCTACTCAAATTAAATTTCTTTTCACTTACTTAAATACAAAATTTGAAACCAGAAGTTGAGAATAGGGTAGCCTTTGAGCAGGTCCAACTGGGAGGTATATTTCATTTGCCATACATAATGCCTTCTTATGTGAACATGTGGTTTACCAGGATTTTAAAATAGAGATTTAATTTCTAGTTCTAGATTTTTGATTTCTCTTGAATGTCAGAAGATTTGAGGAGCCTGGGCTACTGGCAGTCAGAACTAAATGGTGGCAATGTCTATGAAGGAACTCAGTGTATTTATTTATTTTGTGTATTCCATTACTGTGCTCACTCTACTTTCTAATTCACTCACGTTACCTGCCAAAGCTGGAAAGAATTTATTGGAGCCATACCCTTGCTGTGATTTTTAAAGGGAAATACTTCTTTTTTATTTATTAAATTTACTAGCATGTTTTAGGTTATAATGGTCATATTCATCATAGAAGTTTTGTACGTGTACACGATATAACTTGATCATTTTCCTTCCCATTGCCCTAACCTATCTTCAACCCTTCTTCCTCACCTTATTTACAAAAGCTTTGCTTCCATCTTCACTATTTTTTTCTTTTCTCTTTCTTCCTTTTCCCTTCCCACCTCCCCAGTTTTCCTTATCATGCAATCATTTTCTTCATATTTCTCAATATCTAATATACATTTTGGCCCTTATTCACACTTTTGGCTTCTCACAACAGAGCAATTATGTGGTATTTACACATGTGTCTGATTAATTTCACTTAAGAGTATGACCTCGAAGTGCATTTATTTTCCTAGAATATCTCAATTTTAACTTTTTGTAAGGTAGAATAGTACTCCACTGTATAAAGAAGCCACATCTTCATTCTCTCATTAGTTGATGGGCAGTTGGGCTGTTTTTAAGATTTAGCTATTATAAACTGTGCTGAAATAAGTGTGCATGTACATATATGGCTGTGGTATTAGACTTTTAATTCTTTTGGGAAGATACCAAAATGAGGAATAGCTGGATCTAATGGACCCTCAAGTCATAGTTTTTTTTTAATTAAGTTTATTGTGTGTGTGTATATATATATATATATATATATATATATCGAATCTCTATCTCTACCTATCTATCTACATATCACATTCATCATATGGACTTTGTGCCTGTATGTGACATATCTTAGCTCCTCTTTTTTCCCATTCCCCTCCACTCTCTTCAACCTCTCTTCCCCTCCCTATTTACAAAGTTTCAATTCCATTTTATCCTTTCTTTCTTCTCATTTTTTTCTTTTGCATTCCATCTCCCTCAACTCCAAATCCCTTTGCTTTTTGACAATTACTTCCTATTCCAGAATATCTATTATATATTTTGGTTCTTATTTATACATTTAGCTTCTCACACAGAGAGACAATGTCATATTTACACACGTGTCTGATTTATTTCACTTAATTGTATGGTTGAAAGGTCACCCAGTTAGCTAAAAATATCTCAAGTTCATCCTTTTTATGTCATATTCAAAAAGATTGATCATTTGAATTCTTCCTTTCCTATCCTTATTAATTTCTTTCTTGTTCATAATTGCTCTGGTAAATGTTTCCAGAACTATATTGAATAAGAGTAGTTACAATGAATATGCTTGTCTTGTTCCTGATTTTAGGGAGAAAGCTTTCAGTTTTTGATCATAAGATATGATGCTGATTGTTGATTTGTCAGAGGTATCTTTTATCTAATTGAGATGAAAACCATCTATCCCAGTTTTCTGTAGCTTTTTATCATGAATGCATGCTGGACTCTGTCACATGATTTTTAGACATCTTACTGAGATGATGATATGGTGCTTCTCCTTGCCTCTGTTAATATTGTGTACTATATTTATTGGTTTGCATGTGTCAAACTATCCTTGGATCACTGGGATGAATCTTACTTGGATATGGGGTATAATCTTCTTGATAATTTTCAACATTCTGTTTGCCAGTATCTTATTGAGGATTTTTGCATCTATGTTCATTAAGGAGATTGACATATAGTATTTTTCTTGGTTGGATTCTCCTCTGGTTTTGTAATCAGGGTAATTTTTACTTCTGGAATGAATTTGGGAGTACTTTTCACTTTCAATTTAATTAAAGATTTTGAGAGTAGCTATATAAAGTCTTCCCTAAATTTCTTTTAGTATTCAGCAGTGAATCTCTCAGGGCCTGGAATTTTACTTGTTTGCAGGTTTATAATTACATCTTCAATTTCATCAACTGATATTGGTTTGTTTAGAATTTTGTATCTTTTAATTCATCTTTGATAATTCATATCATCTATGAATCTGTCCATCTCTTCTGCATTTTCTCAAAGTAGGTAGAGATGATCTTCTGGATTTACAGGTTCTCAAAGTAGATGTTGATAATCTGGATTTCTGCAGGATCTGTTGTGATTTTACCTTCTTTCTTCTTAATTACATGAATTTGAGTCTTTTTTTCCATTTTTGGTAAGATTGGTTAAGGGTATGTCAATTTTATTTAAACTTCAAAGAATCAACTCTTTAATTCATTAACTCATTGTATTGTTTTCTTAGTCTCCACTGCATTAATTTCTGCTCTGATCTTTTCAGCTTCTTCTTTTGTGTGGGCTTTGGGCTTGAGTTCTTTTTCTTTTTCCTAGAGGCGGGGGTTCAATATTAAGTTGTTTATTTGACTTCCTTTCCTTTCCTTTCCTTTCCTTTCCTTTCCTTTCCTTTCCTTTCCTTTCCTTTCCTTTCCTTTCCCTTTCTCTCTTTCTTTTTTTCTTTCTTTCTTTCCTTCCTCCTCTTCTTTTTTTCCTCCTCTTCTCCTCCTCCTCTTCTCCTCATCCTCTTTCTTCTCCTTCCTCCTCCTCCTTCTTCTTCATCTTCATCATCATCTTCTTCTTTTTTGTACCAGGGATCAGATTCATGACATTGTGCTTGGCAGGCAGGAACTGTGCTGCTGAGCTATACTTCCAGTCCATTATTTTACTGATCTCAATATTTATTGCTGTAAGTTTCCCTTATAGAATTGTCTTCATTGTGTCCTATAAATTCTAGTGCATTGTTTTATCATTATCATTTAACTGTTGAAATGTCTATTTTCTTACATTTTATCTGTAACCTATTGGTAGTTCAGAAGAGTGTTATTCAACTCCCATTTGTTTATGAAATTTTATGGTTTATTTTGCAAATGATTTCTAATTTCATTGCACTATGGTCTGATGATATGAATGAAATAATTGCAATTCCTTTGCATTTACTTAAGCATGTTGTATGAGCTAGTGTTTTGGAGAATGTCCTGCACACAGCTGAAAGAATGTGTGTTCTGATGTGTAGTGGAACAATGTAAACATATACTACATCCATTTTTCAAAAGTTTGGTTCAGTTCTAATATTTCATTGTTTATTTCTCCTCTAGTTGATCTGTCTATTTGTGATAAGGGATATTAATGTCCTTCATTACAATTGCATTAGTGCTTATTTGACTTTTCATGTCCATTAATATTTGTTTTCTACAGTTGAGTGCTCTGGTATTTGGTGAATATATATTTATGATTGTTATTTCTTCCTTTTGGATTGTTCTCTTTTCAAGGATCTAGTTGCCTTCTTTCTCTCTCTTAATTAGTTATGCTGAAATCCATTTTGTCTGCAAATAAAAGTTACTTCTACTTTTTACCAAGTCCTTTTTGTATGGAACAATTTTTTTCCAACCTTGACTTTGTGTCCATTACCCATCTGTTTAGTTGGGGGTTTTTTTGGTTGCTGAGTTGAGATCATTAATGTTGATGGTTATAATTGATATGTACTGATTTGTCTTTGTCATGATATTTTCCTTTTGTTGGTCCCCTTTTCCCCCTTGTGTAGTTGTTTTCTTTACCCACTAGATTGATTCTGTTGGGATCATGAGGTTATAATACTTGTTATCTCTCTAGAATGTCCTTGAGAACATCTGGAGTGCTGGTTTAGTATTCATGAATTTCTTCAGGTGTTCTTTGTAATAGAAGTATCTCATTTATCCATCAATTTTGAAAGATGGTTTTGTAGGGTACATCAGTCTGGGTTGGAGTTTGCTTTCTTTTAGGCCTTAAAACACTGCACTCTGAGCTTTCCTGGACTTGAGATTTGTATGGAGAAGTCTGCCATGATTCTGATGGGCTTTGCTTTATAGGTGATTTGTTTCTTTTCTCTAAAAAAATTTTAATATTCTGTTCTTTTGTAGACTTTCTGGAATCTTAGCTATTATATGCTTTGCTGTAGAATTTATTTTTGACTCTGACTATTCAAAGTTCTATATGCCTCAGTTATCTTATGTTCAATTTTTTTTCCCTCCCAGGGAAGTTCTCTGCCATGATGTATGTGAATGGGCTTTTTAAAAATGTCATTTGTGCTATCTCCTGCTTTTTCATGGATTCCAGTCAATCTTATTTTATTATTCTTTGCATCATCTAGCAGTTGATGGATTGATTTCTTGTGTCCCCTTACTATCTTTAAGAAGTCTTTCTTTTCATGATTCCTAAACAGTCTTGTATTCTATTCTGTTGGCTCATTCTGTTGTGTATACTCTCAATGAAATTTTTAATCTCATGGATCTCTGTTTAAATATGTTTTATGGATTCCATTTTTCCCTATGTTGGACATTCATGGCTTCTATCATTTTCCTAAACTTCTCCTTTTGAAAAATCTGTATCTTCTCTAGAGATACTAGGTTATCTCCTTAGTTATCTGAGAAATTATTTCTCATTTGGTTTTTTTATAGAGCTTCATTCACCTGCTTTTTTGTTACCACTACAGAGTCCAGGTGGGTGATTCTCAGGTTGTCCCACCTCATTGCCTCTTAAGTTTACCTTTGGTGAGCTGAATATCTGGGACTGAAACTGGTTTAAGTGTTTTCTCAGTTTGTAATTTTATTTTAGCTTAATTCCTGGGTTGATGCTTGTAAATTTCTTACTGTGAATTGCTTTATTGCTAGTATTTAGAATGCTTAGAAAAAGACTACTTCTCAGAAGGGTCTTCCAGGTGTAGCTGGATTTTGAGTTTTAAGTCAATTGTAAGATCCTATTTTTTTTTTAATTTATTGGGGGGTGAGAGTTGCTGGCCAGTCCCTGGTTCTTTGGCACTGGCTTATTGTATTTTTTTGACACTTATGCAACCTCACATTTTGTATAGCAGGAAGAACAATTATTTTTTGTTTGGCTAAGTGGTACAATCAGCAATAATGACAGCATCAAACACAGCCTAATGACAAACTGAGGTAGCTATTATTCACCAACTTTAACCATAAGTACTAGATTTGTGGTTATATAACAACTTCTAAAACAAACCAGAAAATTGTGTGTAGTAAATAAACCTTCAATATAGCAATTTTATACTCAGGGAACAAAATTTAACAGGGGTTAGGAGGAAAAACAGAGAAAGGGAACCAAAAGCCAACTCCTTTCATGGACCAGCAGTAGTTGCGGATCAGAAGGAGAACCAAGAAGCCAACCCCGCCCCCTGCCGTAAGCCAGTGGAAGCCATGAACGTCAGGAGGAGAACCAGGAAGCCAGCCTCCTCCCCCACCCTGTGAGCCAGTGGTGGCCTTGGGCCAGGAGGATAACCAAGAAGCCAGTCCTCTCCTGTCAGCCAGCCAGTGCACAGACTGGGAGAGAACGGTAAATCTCTCCCCTTTCCCATAAGCAATTGACTGATTCAGAGGATTACAGGTTGAGATTATGGCTACTGAAGTAAAGAAAACCACTTAATGCTTGTATTGTTTGGTCGACTTTGCAGGTCAAATCACAGTAGTGTGAGCATCTATTTAGAGGATGACAATGTGCAATACAGGAACTATGAGAGATTTCCTTCTGCCTTCTGTTCTAAATCCATTATCGTTCTTACTGTTTTGTTTGGTCCATTTCATTGATTTGTTTTATTTGCTTAAAATAAAACAGACAGAGAAATAGAAGAAAAGGATGAGATTACAAGCCAGGTTGGACACCTAAGAAGGATCACACAAACTTTGGAAACATGTAGAAGAAATACAAGAGGGAAAGCAAAAAGGAAGAAATAAAAATAAGAACAGAACAGAACAACAACAAACTTGAAACCATGTTCACATTTATTTAAAAACAATAACAATGAAGAAAAAGACAAAAAAAAAAACCAATCCAAGAAAAGAAAAAAAAAATTTCCACTTCAAGATGTGTCCCTACTGCCAATGGTGGACAACGTGGACAGACAGAGTTCAGCTCTATGCTGATCAGTCCCAGAAAGCCAACAGCAGCTCCATGCAGCAGTGCATAACCCAGTCAGTCTGCATCTGTATTTTCACTAAAGTTCAGACTGACCTCTTGCTGTGAGACTGGAAACAGACACACCCATCCCATAGCAGTCCCTAGGTCCTCTGTGGCTTTGAACTCAGCTAGGAGCCTCTAAGTGGAGCCGAAGACACTATGAGCTCCAAGGGCTTTAATTCTTGCTTCAGATCCTTCCTGGGTTCTGAGGAACCAATTCCTTCCTTGTTCTCTTCCTCATAATGTTAAATTCCAGTGCTTGGACAACAAATCTTGGAAAGTCTCTTTCACTGTTGCTCACCATTCCACAATATTCTCAGAAGGTTGATGGCTCACTTTTGATCTCCTTCAAAACTTACAAATGTGTTATACTGAGTTGGGCTACTCCACCGTATGGCTGGAGGGTCTCTCCAGGTACTTCCCTTGCATCTTGCAGATGGTAGAAAGTCTAAAATCAGGAGATATAATCAGCTCAGGTGTCTCTCAGCACTGTGCTAAAGATTTGGTCTATGGAGGCAGAAAACTGAGCCCTAAAATGAAATTCTATATGAATGTTATTTTCAGAAAAGCACATATAAAATTCTCTTGAGAATGGGATATGAAATTTTCTAAATAAAACTAAATGGCTTTATTGGCCTAGCTTCCTATTATTGGAACAAAATATTGGACATTTTCAGGTTAAAGGAGAAAAGATTTATCTTGTGGCTTCAAAGATTTCAATCCTTAGCCAGCTGGCTGCATGGCAGAGACATCATGGTGGACGGATGGGGCAGTGAGAAGAGGCTCAGTTCATGGCATTTGGGAAAGGGAAAGCAGGGGATCACCCCAAAGGAAAAGGCCTAGAATCCAGATATCTGGCCTCCGAATATAGTCGTGGGCCATCATGATCCACTGAGACATACCCAGAAATGTGCTTTAATTTATCTCCTAGGAATTTCTCAAACTGATCAAGTTCATAGTCCAGATTAATCATCATAATGACTATATAGAACCTTTTTTTGATTCATTTAAGTTTCCTGAGTACAATAGTACCTAAAATATTTTATTTTGAATTGTCCTTTGTCTACAAACTTCTCAAATAAAAGCTAGCAATTACTGAAAGTAATTTTGAGTTTTAGCTGTCAAATTTTAGGTTAAATAAAAATATTTCATTAGTTATAATTTATAAAAGATAGGCCTAGCCTATTGAGTTGTTCCTTAAATTTTCCCTTTCAGAGATGATAAGTAGAAGCCTTTGAAAAATTTTTCCTAATCTAATATTGAGGGAAAGGTTTTTAGAAAGAGTACTCATTGACTTTTAAATATCTACTGGCTAAGGTTTTCAATGCCTTAGGCTTTCCATTATTTTGAGTGAGCTAAATCTTGTCTGTTGTTAGTCTTTTAATAAGGTATTTGGATATACAAGGATAAAATCAAGTGGTATGTTATGATAAAGTTATTAAAGTGATGTGTTATGATTTTTTCAAACATAAAGTGATGTGTTCTCTAAAATATCTTCCCAAAATTTCATGTGTTCAGACATAGCAATTTGGAAAGTTAATTAAATCATGAGGGGTTTTCATTAATTGATTACTCTATTGAGTTTATAGTCAAAAGTTCTGTTAGGAAGGGACTGGTTGGAAGAGGTAGGTCATTAGAGCAATGTCTTTGAAAGGTGTATTCTTTTCCCAGCTCTTTCTTTCCTTCCTTTCTGGTTTACATGTTTTGAATAGCTTTCTTTTACCTGGCCCTCTACCATGCCATTTTTGCCTTTGATCCAGGCAGGCATGGGCTGAATCATTTTCAATCTTGAGCCAAATAAATACCTCTTCCTTTAATTTGTCACTGTTGGGTATTTTTGTCCAAGCAATGAGAAATCCAGCTAATATAGAAAATTGGAAGTGATAATATTGTTGTAAATTTACTTGACTATTTTGTTTAGAAAACTTTGGGACTGATTTGTTGGTAAAGCTTGAAAAAGTTTGGAGATGTGGTCAAGGGAGCTTGACAGGTGATACCAGAGCTCAGAGATGGGGTGATGACAGGAATGTGAATCAGTTAAAGCTTTGGCTTAGGAAGTTTCAGATAGAAATGCAAACCCTATTGAAATTGGACTAGAAGCCACTTGAATTATATTTGGACAAAGAAAATTATCTGCATTTTGCCCATATCCTGAGATTGACAGAGATTAAATTTTAAGGTGGTAGACTAATTTATCTGGCAGAGAACATTTCAGAGAATTACAACTTTCAGGCAGTGGCTTGGGAACTACTGACAGTGGGATGAACAATGATCAACATTGATGAAGAGGAAAAAGAGGAATAAAAATTTCTGAGAAATTTGTAGTTTGGCCAAGGAACCATGTGTTAATTCAGGACAAAGGAGAGTGATTACTGAAAAGAAAAATGCAATTAAAAGGAAGGCAAGTTCTTTGGAATTGAAAAGCAAGAAAGATACTTTGAAGGTTCTCAGAAACGGGCTAGGAAACATCAATCACAGACTCAAAGATATAAAATGGTAGCCTTTAAAAGACTGCTGTGAGATGAAAGCTCCAGTGTACTCTATCTGAAGGCAGAATATCACTGACTGAATCTTCTAAAACCATAAGCCAAATTAAACTCTCCTCCTTTAATTTGTGGATTTTTTTGACCTCAAAATGAGAAAGCTTACTAATATACAATGCAAGATTCTGCCTTATGTCTGTGAATTTAATCTACTTGAGTATAACTAATGTGAGGGGCTTAAAATGTAAAAGCTAAAATATATAAACTTTTATTTATACTGATTATATAGTGTGAAAAACATAACCATCTAATTCAGTATATGAGTAATTAGATATTGGTTTTTGAAATGTGATACTTAAAAATCACTTAGAAGTGATCCAAGCCAATACAGTAATACCACCTGTGTAAATACGGAAGATACTGCTACCTGAATATAAAGCTTCATTAAGGGGACAACTAAACCAGTTATGTAATCAGGTTTCTTATAGGCAATAGAATTTTCTGTAGCATTCATGCAGAGCCTTCATAATACTATATTGCATTTCCTATCATGTACATATCAGTTTTCTATCAGGTGCATGAAAATTTCAAAACATTTAAAAATATTTTCATAATAAAACTTGTATAGAAAATAAAATGTACTTTTTCTTAGGTTTGCAGAAGAAAGTTTTGTACTTTCAGCTCTTTATGTATACAAAGTCACACTATGGACAGTAGTTGTGATGCAGTTTTCTTAGTCCATTCAGGCAGCTATAATGAAGTACATCAGGCAACAGTAATTGATAAATAATGTAAATTTGTTGCTCATGGTTCTGAAGGTTAGGAAGTTAAAAGATTAACACATTCTGTATCTGTTTTCTGTTTCAAAGCTGGAGTTTTCTTGTTGGGTTGTTGCAGAAGAGGTGAAAATGAGGGAAAACAGAACCGGTTTCTCCTATTCATAAGAATAAGCCTTTCTTGACATTAGTATTTCTCAAAAGCTTCACTTCTTCATGCTGTTACTTTAGGGATAGAGATTAGGTGGCAATATTGTATTTGAATATTGTAAATATTCAAACTATAGCATAGTAAATTAGGTAACTGTAAATTAAAATGTAAACCAAACCTGGAGTCCCTGAGAAAACAAAGTCAGTTAGATCTTACAAATAATAATCTTACTTGATTTCAGATATAAGCAGAACTTTACTTAAATTATTTAACACAAATTTTTATGTTGAAGATAAACAAACAACCTGAACCAAGCTAAATAGTCATATAGCTTATGTAGCTAAAGATTTCTCAATGAGATACACAAAAATGGGGCAATTGTGTAACTTTAACCAATCAAACATTACCTTTGTTTTACCTCCGTGTTTTCCCTATTAAATCCTCTCTCATGTAATCTCTTATTGAAGATCCTAAACATTTTTTTCTTTAGTGTTGACCAATTCATGAACAGCTGTTGGTTCAAATAAACTCTTTAAAAATTTGTTGTCCTCCTATTTGTTCTTCAACACATGAAAGTAAAAAAAAATCAAATGTTTTTCCATTTTAACTGAGGATTTTGGCTTATATTTAAAACTTTACTTTTGGTAAGGAACAAAACAAATGGGTAGGTATTATCATACAACCATGAAAAGTGTCTCCTGATGGTATCAAAGAGAATATATACATGTATATATATATATACATGTATATATATTATAGAAATAATTCTATTACTAAGATATATAATTCTGATTTTCCCCCAAATTTGGAACCATCCTTCTATGCAAAATGTCTCTCATTAACAATTAAAGTATAATTTATGTATTCTGTTTAAAACACTGGACTTATGTTTTTGTATATATGTGATTAATTTTAAAATACTTGTGATTAGAAGAGTTTTCACAGTAACTGGCTTATAACTAGTCTTACCTGGAAGTAAGCCATCTTAATATCCTTACAAATAGAACTATGAAAGCAAGTGGTCATTTTAACAATGATCCCCAAGTGTGGTAACCAAAGGTATCCACTGTGATTTGCTACTACTTAATGAAGGACTTGACATTGATATATTTAGAAAGCATGTTTGTTGTATCTCAGAATATCTCACAAATTATGAATTATCCCAAGAAAAATAGAGGTGACTTAAAATAAACCTGCTGACATAAGTTCTACATTCATTTGACATTGGTAAATAGTGATTATTCAACTTATGCTGGATATACATATTTTATTACTCTTGTGCATGTAATTTTATTAATTATTTTTGTGTGCTTCAAAGTGAACAAAAAAGTTTTCTGCTTTGTACATGAATACTTTGAAGATAATGATAGCAATAACTGTGGTTATTCTCTTATTATTGTGTTATGAAATTTTATTTTGTTTTTTCATAAAATAAAAAATCCTTAAAGAAATTCTAATTTGAAGTTAGTTCAAACAAAAATCAACAATATGGCAGATCTAACCCTTCTAAAACTAGCATTGGAAATAGGTAATACTTTTTCTTCTGTAATACTCAGGATTATATTATGATAACAGGATTTTAAAAATTGTAATCAAATGTAATAAACCTATTAAAAACTAGAGGTTTAGTTTTTTTTTGTCTTTTTTTGGTTTTCGCTTTAAAATAATGTTTTTAGTGTATGTTTGCAATACACAGAGCATACATTCGTGGTGGGGAGTTGGTGCACTTCTCAGCTTAACCCAGTTTACTCCCCCATCCTTGTTCCCTCTCCTTCCACCCCTAGACCTTCTTTTCATCTCTAAACATCTACTCACTGTTTCCTGTCACCTATTTTTTATTTTACTCTCTAAATGACAAATTCCTTAAGACACAAATTTATCTATCCCTGGTGAAAAATAACATAGTTGAAATATTATTTGCAAATTAATATGGGAACAAGCTAAAACATATTCCTTGTTAGAATGCTATTGGGAGATGCATAGAAAACACTGATGAATGGATTAACATGGATTAAGCATATTTCATCTGGGATAGTTTACTGTATGGTAGGATGAATGTACTAGTTTTTTTTTAATATTTAGACATTGATACTTGGGAGATTATGTATCTTTTTGTGAGTAGTAAAAGAAAGATGCCCCCTTGAGGTTACATTCCTGGTATAAATGACTGCTTTAAATGAGAAATGTTTTTTGGGAAAAGTCTGGTAATGACTAAAAAAACTGATGATATATTTAAAATTTTAAATAAAATGGTACCTTGTTATGGTTATAGAGATATCTTTAAAACTGAAATTTATTCATCTATTATTGATAGATAAAATTTTGAAAACTAAACCACATCATGTTAAAATGGTAAAATACAGTTAATTTTTCTGTAAATAAGACTTCAAGAGCAGAACCCTTTGCATTAGTTTTTAAAAAAACTACAGGTGACCATGAACATCTTTTATTTTTTTTTAAAACAAATTGCCATTTAGCTCATGACAAATACTTATAAAATTTGAAAACTTCTGCTATTTCTTTGCTGACTTTCTGTCTAGTTGATCTGTCCCTTTGTGTCAATGTCGTGTTAAAGTCTCCTGTTATAATTGTGATATTGCTTATTTGATTATACAGAGTGTTCCACCCAACAGCATCAGAATATATATTCTTCTTAGCAGCATATGGGATATTCTCTAAAATAGATCATATACTAGCCCACAGAGCATGCTCAAGTAAATGCAAAAGAATTGAAATTATCTCATGCATGTTATCAGATCATAGCACCATGAAACTAGAAATCAATGACAAAACAAAATGCAAAACCCCTACAAACACATGGAAATTGAACAATATACTCCTGAGCAATCAGTGGGTCATAGAGAAAATTAAAGAAGAAATTAAACAATATCTACAGGCAAACAAAAATACAAATACATCTTATTGGAACATGTGAGATGCAATGAAAGAAGTCCTCAGAGGAAAGTTTATTGCAGTAAATTCCCACATGAGGAAAACAGAATGAACACAAATAAACAACCTGATGCTACACCTCAAACATCTAGAAAAAGAAGAGCAAGTCAAGCCCAAAGCCAAAAGAAGAGAGGAAATTATAAAGGTCAGAGATGGAATCAATGCAATAGAGACTAAGAAAACAATATAAAGAATCAAGGAATCTTTCTTTGAAAGAATAAATAAAATTAATAAGCCTCTAGTGAACCTTACTTAAAAAAAGAAATAAAAAACTCAAATTCATTCAATAAGGAATGAAAAGGGTGAATTACTACAGACCCTGTGGAAATACAGAAGATCAATACTTATTTTGAAAACCTCTACTTTCACAGGCTTGATAACACAGAAAGAAATGGACAGACATATGAATTACCAAAGCTAGGTCAAGAAAATGTAAAACTGCTGAATAACCCAATTTCAATTAACAAAACTGAAAATATAATTAAATCCTTACCAACAAAGAAAAGTGCAGGTCCAGATGGATTCACTGTGGAATTCTACAAGACATTCAAAGAAGATTTAATGCCAACACTCCTTAAACTCTTCAACAAAATTGAAAGGGAAGCAATTGTCCGTAACTCATTCCTGGACGCATATATTACTCTAATACCAACACCTGAGAAAGACCCAACCAAAAAAGAGAACTACAGGCCAATCTCCTTAATGAGTATAGATGCAAAAATTCTAAATAAAATTTTGGCAAATAGAATGCAACAAATCATCAAGAAGATTATAAACCATGACTAAGCGGGATTCATCCCAGGAATGCAGGGATGGTTCAACATATGCAAATCAATAAATGTAATCCACCATATCAATAGAGCAAAAATAAGAACCACATGATCATTTCTATAGATGCAGAAAAAGCTTTTGATAAGGCCCAACACTTATTCATGATAAGAACCTTACACAAAATTGGAATAGATGGTCTTTACCTCAATATAATAAAAGCCATCAATGACAACCCAACAGCCAGCATCATATTAAAGAGCCAAAAACTCAAAATCTTTACCTTAAAATCAGGAACAAGACAAGGATGTCCCTTATCATCACTTCTTTTCAATATAGTGCTGGAAATACTAGCCAGAGCAATTAGACAAGAGAGAGAAATAAAAGGAGTAAAGATAGGAAAAGAGGAAGTCAAATTATCATTATTTGCAGATGACATGATGCTCTACATAGGAGACCCCCAAACTCCACTGAAAGACTCCTAGGTATAATAAATACATTCAGTAAGGTAGCTGGATACAAAGTCAATACTCAAAAATCAATAACATTCCTATACACTAACAACAAAATCACAAAGAGAGAAATAAGAGAAGCCACACTCTTCACACTAGCATCCAAAAAAATGAAATACTTAGGAATTAATCTAGTGAAAGAAGTAAAAGAGCTATATAATACCCTGAAAAAGAAATCAAAGAGGACTTCAGAAAATGGAAAGACATCCCTTGTTCATGGATAGGAAGAATAAGTATTGTGAAAATGGCCATTCTCCCAAAATTGTTATACAGATTCAATGCAATCCCAATGAAAATATCATTAACATACCTCATAGATTTAGAGAAATCACTCCTAAAATTCATCTGGAACCAGAAGAGACCTAGTATAGCAAAGGCAATTCTAAGCAGCAAAGCCAAGGCAGGAGGCATCACAATCCCTTACTTGAAGTTATACTATAAAGCTACCATAACAAAATCAACATGGTACTGCAATAAAAACAGACCTCAAGGTCAATGGAATAGACTAGAAGATACAACTGCAAACACTCTCAATCATTTTATCTTAAATAAAGAGCCCAAGCATGTTCACTAGAAGAATGATAGTCTCTTTAATAAATGGTGCTGGAAAAGCTGGTTATCCATATGCCAAAAGCTAAAGCTAGACCCATGCCTATCACCATGTACTAAACTAAAATCTAAGTGGATCAAAGATCTAAATATTAAAACAGAAACACTAAATCTGTTGGAAGACAAAGTAGGTAAAAATCTCGAAGACATAGGGCTAGGTAGAGAATTCATGAACAAGAACCAAACTGCACAGGAAATACTTCCCAGAATCAGTAACTGGGAACACATCTTATTAAAGAGTTTCTGCATGTTGAAAGAAATCTCAAGCATAGCAAAAAGAAAGCCCAAAAATTGAGAAACAATCTTAGTCCACTGTCCCTCAGACAAAGGACTTATGTCTAGAGCATATACAGATTTTTAAAAAATCAGACCCCCAAAATTCAATGATCCAATCCAAAAATGGGTATCTGAGAAGAATACACTGTTCTTAGATAAAGACATACAAAAGGCAAATAAATACATGAAAAAATGTTCATCATCATTGGTCATTAGAGAAATGCAAATTTAAACTATACTGAGATTCCATCGCACTCTAGAAAGAATGGCCATGATAAAGAAAACCACCAATAACAAATGCTAGAGAAGCTGTGGGGAAAAAGGAACTCTTCTGCACTGTTGTTAGGAATATAGACTGGTGCAACCACTGTGGAGGTCAGTGTGGAGGTTCCTCAAAAAGCTGGGATTGGAAGTCCACTTCTGGGCATATTCCCAGAAGAACTGAAAACATCATACCACGGTGATACATGTGCATCCATGTTTATTGCAGTGCAATTTGAAATAGCCAGACCTTGAAAGCAACCTAAACATCCATCAACTGAAGCATGAATAAAAAAGATGTGGTATTTTTATACAATGGAGTACTACTCAGCTATAAATAATGATCACATTGAGATATTTATAAGTAAATGGATGCAACTTGAGACCATACTCATAAGTGAAATAAATCAAACTCACGTGTATAAGTACCATATAGTCTCCCTAGTGTAAGAAATGGTAAGGCATAAGACACAAAATAATCAATAAGTACAGTGAAAGGATAAGAATCTGCTTAAAAGGGAAAAATAATATCTTAGGGAAAATGAGGAAAAAGAAAAAAGAAGGGAAAAGAAAAAATATCCAAAATTACATAAACACACTTAGGATAGTTAAGATGATTGTGCTACGAATTCTGTGAGTTCTTGGAACAAAAAGTTAACATGCATAGGATTGGAACAATTGTGCATATTATTGTATGGTGATCTGAGGAACTCTTGAAGATCATTATGTAAAATAACAACCCTAGTTATGCTCCTACCACCTTGTTTGGAAGGCCTATATTGTCAGTGTTTTGGGCTCTTTGCTATGGTGATTTTTACTTGTTTGTCTTTTTTGTTTCATGTTTTTGTAGGGATTTGTTTTTTTTTTTTCCTCTAATACAGAAAGGATAGGTATTCATGTAGAGACTCATACATGCATAGAACTTCTCTTAAACAGTTTATAAGTGTTGATTATATAATGCATGATGAAATGAACAGCTACCTTGAAGAAAAAGAGACACTAAAGGTACCCAGTGCTGATTCCATAGCATCATGATGTGAAATCAATCAATACTATTATTCTTTGTTCAGAGTGATTTTAGTATGCTTTGTATTGTTTAATTTCAACATACATGAAGGTGTGGACAGCTATTTTGAAGAGAATGAGATACATTATAAAATCCATTGTTGATTTCCATATTGCCTGGTTCTGAAGGACTATAATGCCTTCATCATTCTTTTCTAATCAGTTTAATACTATTTTGTTGTGTATGAATTCATTGTGTGTGGAGATATGGACAACTATTTAGAAGAAAACAAGAGACAATATGATAGCCAATGATGATCTCCTGTTGTCTTGCTTTGAAATCTGTGTTACTTACATTGTTTTCTTCTGAACTGCTTTGCTCTGATTTGTTATGTTTAGTTGTACTCTCTTTAAAAATAAAAAAAAAGTGTTGAAAACTTAAATAAAACAAATTTTTTGTTTTTTAAAAAAGATAACTGTTCTAAATTTGTTGACCTTTAAAGATCACTGAGGAGATATACTACCTAGATGTTTTTTAAATAAAGAAATAATCTGCATCTTCAAATTATAGGTGACATTTTATTAAAGATTAAGAATATGCATTCTGTTCAAACATTCTGCTTTATGACAAAAGAATTTTGAAAATAGATACTTGGTAATGTTCCCGTAATTATGTAGTTCTGTTGACAAAAACAATAGTGAGCATATTGCCTATAAACTATGAAGTCTGCATACATAGAAACAAAATATTGTAAGTTCCTTTAAAATCTCCATATGGAGAGCTTTTGTAGGTTTTATATAAATGTTTTAAATGGAGCATAAGTATAAATATATATATATATATATATAATTTAAATCAATTTAGTAAAGAGAACAAAATACATACTTTATTTCGTAAGATCAGATTGACACAAAGAAAGGTAAAAATTTGCTAACTCAGTTTCAAAATTATCTATACTGATATATAGGATTAAACGAGTTTTGATGATTAGTGGATGCACTGGTGAAATGTTTTTTGTGTATGTGTAAGAATCTTTTCCAGATATATGCCGCTCAGCCAAATAGGAATGTAATCTGAATTTATAAGTCTGGCATCAAAATTAATGAATTACAGATGTTATATAATTAATTAAAATCATTTCATATATATATATATGCTTTAGGTGTGTTTTCACACATTTCACTTAACATTTGAGTTCAGCACTTAAATATTCAGATGCCGCTGGTGCCGCTGATGTATGTACCTGTGTGTGTGTGTGTGTGTGTGTGCCTTTGCCTTCAGAAGTGCAGGCTTGAGCTTTTGTGTTAGATAAGTGTCCCAGGGCAAAGACTTCAGCTTCAGGAGCTGAATATCTTATTTCAAGGCAGAATGTAAAACATTTCTGTGCTATTAGCTCTATTTTTTGTCTGGAAGAAATCATTACTTTGCCTTTAAGAATTGAGGTGTTGATCAATTTGTGTGCGTGCCTGTGTGAGTTAGTGTGTGTGTGTGTGTGTGTGTGTGTGTGTGGTGCTGGAGATTCAACCTGGTGCCTTGTGCATTCTAGACAAATCCTCTATCACTGATGTTACAAATAACACCTTGAAGTGTGATGTACCCTTCAAAGTTCAGATTCAAAGGTTTTATAAGGCCCCAAATCTTTCTCTTCTGTTGTGATTTCAATTCCAGAACCTGTTTTATCTTTCGCTCAGTATTTATTCAAGTATTGATCAACGTTTATGGCACTATTAAAATTGTTTTTAGAAGTTAAATATTAAACCCAGAGTATATTTATAACAGTCAAAAATTTTTCAAAACATATAAGGAGCATTTATGTTTTCATTACCCAACTAAGAAAAATTTCACTCTCCGAAATTATTTGGTTTCCTTTCTAAATTCTCCCACATTTTATTCCGTGTCAAATGTAACCCTCATCATGGATTTTGGACATAGCATTACTGTTTCTCGATATTGCCATATTTCATGTTTACATCCTAAACAATGAATTATTTAAATTAGCAAGTTGTTGAATTTATGTGATAAAATTGAATCTTATTATATGTATTTTTCTACAAATTTTTGCCACTGCTCAAAATTATTTTTCTAAAATCCATTAATTTAGTTGAAATTTATCTATTTTTTGTATCAGATTGTATTTAGAGCTGTTTGCAACCATGTATTCAAAAGTTAACAGTTGAATGGATAGTATATTGATAAAATAGTACTGAGGTGTTTTCTTTCATACTGAGGACTTCTTAAAATTTTTAATTGTTTCATATTTGTAAAGTCATTGAATTTTGAGCATTTAAGATTTGCATTTAATTTCCCTGTCTAATGTTATACCTTCCCTGATTTCCATCTGTCCTGAGCCTCCATTCACCCCAGGGGTACACATTATCTCAGCTCACTAAGTATTGCCAAGAACAATGTCAAATGAAAGGATTGAGGATAAAGCAATATTGCTGGCCAGAAATGAATTTGGACAATCTTTAGATAATAATATCCTTTAAAGAGTAAAATTTCATGTTTATCAAAGTGCTCAGTAATTTCATAAATAAAAATGACTTGATGATAATCTATTTTGAGTCACATAGGATATCGTTCCATATATAAACACTCAAAGCTTAGATATTACCATGTAATTTTCTATATTTTATTCTGTGGGTTGATTTGCCTGGCCAGGAATACCTGGATTGTCTTCTTTGTATCACTCCTACTTAATTGGGAAAATTTCTGTAGCGACCAAAAGAGAAGGGCAATCAGATGTGTTTTCCTTCTATGTATTCAATGATTTTCTGAAAAGGGAGTTAATTCCCCTGGGATGATAACACTTTATAAAATGTGCAAGAGCTATTGTGGATCAGGGAAATGAAGTGCTGTCATGGGGAGAAAATGAAGGAAATTTATATAGAAGATTAGAAAAGAGGCAGAGATTGTGGTCAAAAAGCAAATGTAATTAACTTCACAGGAGAGATAACATAGATCATATCTTAAACTCTTAGTGGGAATTTATGATTTTTCTTCATTGTCTGATTTAGTGAATTGTGTATATCAGAAATAAATGCAATATAAATCACTTGCAGTACATCTTTTTACCACTTAGATGCTACTTAATGTTTTCATAGCACATGAGTGAATAGCTGTCAAACTGTGCTCTATGGATCTCTACCATACCAGCTTCTGCAGACAATGTGATACTGGGAAAACATACACTTAATTATATCTAGGTCACATATCACTTTCCTATAAGCAAAGACCTTATAATTAATAAATGTTTACACTGAAATGAAGCCCATCTTGGGTGACTAGGTTCATACAAAAGAGGACAATGAGGTTTACACCCATTTTCAAAAAGGAGATTTATTTGATAAAAACAGGATAGAAACATCCATTTCAGGTGAAAATCCTTTTTACTGGACAAATAAATCTTAGCAAGAATGCAGATGGAGAGTATACACAGCATGAAACAAAGTGTTAGCCTATGTGACTGCAAAACCATCTTGGCCCTGCCACCGTGACACTCTACCAGCAGGGTTATACTGACCTTGGGAAGTCTCTTCCTTCCATTTCATCATCCTAAAAATACTAAAGCAGGGAGCAGGGAGGAAAAGTACTGGAAGCTTTCCCTGAACTATCTACTTCACATGATATATATATAACTACTAAATAGAAAATATATATGAAAATTTTGTAGACTTCTAAATGTTATCTTTATTTCACTGATAATAACACTATTGCTACTCACTTCATCCTCACAGTGGTAGAAAGTATAGTCCAGGTTTTATTATTTTTAAGTGGCAGTAAAGTTCATAGTCTGTGACTTGTCAAATGTTAAATGTCACATATAATATAATATCTATCTATCTATCTATCTATCTACCTACCTATCTATCTAGTTTCATTCTAGGCTATTCCCTTTTGTCTTTAATGAAACAGTAGAACAAGGTTTTGTTGTTGTTTGGGTTTTTGCTAACAAATTTGGTTGGTGATTATATATTAGGTGAAGTTATTTTGGTTGTCAGGATAAAAACTCACAATACGGTAATTTAGGAGAGTGTGTGTGCTTATAATATCATAGAATCAGCCACAAAAGTGGTCCCAGTGACCTCTCTGTTGGCTTTTAAATCTCAGTATTCTCCCTTCAGGAGGTTGCTCTGTGTGAACAATAGGTTATAGAAGTGATGATGTATAACTTTTGGGCTAAATTGTACAGGACAGTGGAGTTAATACTTTATTCTCTTAGATTTCACACTTGAGGGCAAGTGACCTCTTTGATGTGTCTTGAGGGTCCTCCAGCAGATTGCAGAGAAATCTGTGTAATAAAGAATTGTATTCTCCTGATAAAAATTAATGAGGAAACCATGATATCTCTGTTAGTTACTGTAGTGTATGTCCCGAGGTCTTCATTAGAATCATTTGACTTCTGGTCTCTTCTACAATTTACCAAATAACATTAGTCAACACTCCAGAGAGTAACAGAAGTATGAATATGTAAGGGTGCTATCTTAGTCACTTTCTCTCATCACTGAGAGACAATACCTGAAACCTACTACTTAAGGGAGGAGAGGTTTAGCTTGGCTCACAGTTTGAGTCCTTGGTCAACTGGCCCCAAGAGAATAATGGAGTACCAAAGGGCCTTGTCAGGGGAAAGCTGCTCACATCACATCGGCCAGAAAGCAGAGAGAAAGGAGGAGCTGGGGAGGGAGATAATACCCTTCCAGATCAGCCCGTACCCCCGTGAACCACCTCTAACCAATCCCCGCTTCTAAAGGACAAGTCATTTGTTGTAGTTCTATAATCCAGTCATTTTCTAAAAGCCCCACCTATCAGCACAAGAGGGTCTTGAGGGACATCTAGATATAAACCATTAACAGATGTCCAGAATCTGTTAGCCAGTGGTCTAGGGTGACCAGTGTGCACTGTTTTGAATGATTTTTGTGCTTGGATGTTTAAAATTTAAGATGAGTTAAATGCATTATGGTAGGGACAATGAATAAATAATAATAGATTTAGTTATCTCTAAGATGACCATATTATAACTTTAATTAGGAGACATATCTCCAAAATCCATACACATAAGACAAATATTTTTTTAAAAAATAGCCAAGTGTTTGATTCCACTGAATTAAATATTTAAGACAAGGTCAACATCCAGAGTCTTAGCACACGGTCCCAGTTTGGAAGTAAAGAATCACCTATGACTTCAGGAATTTACTGAACAGAAAGTAGAGGAGATAGGCACAATTTAAATATGTCACACTGGAGGAAGTGTAATAACAGAGATAGAAAAACACTTCGTGATGCTGTAGAAAGAAAAAATTATGCCAAGGAGGACATCTGGCAACCTTTCTGAAATACTCTTTACTTATAGTGAACCTCAAGGAACGAGGAAAATGACTTAGAAAATGACTACTGGCAAGAGGGTCATTTCAACAAAAGCATTAGTTTGGAGACTGTGAGCTCATTTTCAGAGCTCCCAGAGGACTTTAAACAATTAATTTAAGCCATGATGTCAGTGATTATTCTCTGCCTATCATGTGCAAAAGATGTTTTACACAAACACATTTTTGTTGAAATTTTTTTATAAATTTGCTGTATGAGTCATATACACTTTCAGTTTAGTTTTGCTGTATGTTGGAAATCTTTATGAATGTGAGCCCATTTTGCAGTCTAAACTTCTTTATGTTACAAGGAGAAATGAACTTATTTTAGGAGCTGCACAGTTGCACTACATCAGTTGGAAACAATTGCAGTTATACTCATTTGTATTGGCATAGTTACATCGTATGTGCTTAAATTTCTGGTCTCCAGCAAACTCCAAAGAAACTGGCAGTACCCCTGGGACTGCGGTGGTTAAGTGAATCCTTTCAAAAGTGTGCACTGACTTGAGTTTACAGTGAAAAAAGGAAGGCAAGGTAGGTGTTTCTTGTAATTTATATTCAAGTGTTATTTCATGTCAATCATAATTTGAAAAGTGATCTGCATTTTGGATACATCCTTCATTTGTTGGCTCCTGTCACTGTAAGAGAGTGTTTGTTTGCTTTTTTCTTTGTATGTGTGTGTTTGTTTGGGGAGCTTTGTCATAAGACAATTCCTTATAAGCTTTGAAAAGGTTTAGCTGATGGTTTCCTGTGAGTGTTAACTTGAAGCAACCGGCCAATAGGCAAATCCCAAGGCAGGGTAGAAATGTGAAGGAAATGTGTCAACTTTCAGATGAAGCAGCAGTAAATTCAGCTGTCAGCCCTTCTGTTTCCTGGTTCTGGGCCTGAGTATTCATGGGATTTTCATATCCACCTGGGTCAGCTGAGGCTAATAATTTACTCCTATAAACTCGGTTGTGAGGGTTGATTGTGCAGGTTTGTGCCCGTGAGCTGAGGAAGGTTCTGAATCCACCCAGAGCTCCGTTTCCTCCCTGTGGTGCTGTTTTTCCTGTCTGCCCATACTTGTGCTCAGTTTACTTTGCCCCAAGCTAGTCTTTGTCACTGGACCTTTCCCGTTCTTTGAAAATGCGCTTTACCCCAGTGTCCAGGGGATACTGCAAATACCTATCTTCCTGAAAATCTACTCTTTCATCATAGTATTTGTCATAGCCATAGTTTGTATTTATTTGTGTGACCAGGGGCCTGTAAACTCTGTGAGAATAAAAATCAGGTCTGTTTTCCATTTTGTTGTAGTTCTGGTCCCTACTTCATATCTGACACTGAGAATTCTGCATATTAAAACAAGTGCTGAATTATAATCGAATCAAATGAACAATCAGAATCCTTAAATCTTGATAAAAGACATTCCAAAACTCACAGGGAGGGTTACCATTGCTGAGTAGACAGAAAGCTGTCTTTGGAATCCAACAAAATGGATTCTGATGCAAATTAGCTGAGCATCTTCACACAGCTTAGTATCTCTGATACTAACCTTATACTTCTGCAAAATAGGGCTAAAATTTCAGATAAAGCTTTTTAAATATTTAGTGGAATAACAGAAATTAAAGGACTATAGTATGTGCATGTGAAGTTCATGTATTAAATGGTAGTTTTAAATATAGGCATTAATAATCATATTATATAATAAAATACTATTTTAAAATGAATAATGTTCCATATAAATTATTAGATATATTTTTTCACTTAGCTAACATTAACTGAAATCTTTTCATATCCACTAGAATTTAAGAGTATCAACATTTTTACCTGAGTAATTCCAAATAATGCATCCCAAAAATATGCCTTGTTTAAACTGCCAACAGAAGTAACAATTAAAACACTTTAGTAGCTGACAGTATAGGAAGTCTGAAACATTTGGAATATAGAGTACTTGGAAAAAAATAACTGAGTTATTACTTATGATGAAACACATAAGAGTAAACTCCATTTTTCTAAAGATATTTCAGAGCAGTGGAAAAGCAGATTGCGAACACATGCGAGATTGGAAAATAAACTGCTCCTTCTCCGTATAATGTGTCTTTCTATAAATTTAGGAAGCTTCATGGGCTTACAAAGGGTTAACCTGCTGGATGCCTTTGTGTCTATTTGGGAGTCTCTTGCACAAGAATGAGCCATTGATCATTTTTCTCCCTGTGCCAACTTCTATCCTCATCTTAGATGGACTGCTTTGGCTGACAAGGAGGTTTTTGAGACAATTTATAAACAAGCTCTTGATAATTTTTAATGATTGGCTTGATGTTGCTAATAGAAGCATAACAAGAAGTGTGTGGGAAATCTTGGGCCATGTTATAGATCTGGGTTACCTGTGCAAGAAGTGTGGCACACAGAGAACACGAGTTACTCACCAACTCCCTATCGAGGGAAGAAATGCTAAGTGCAGAGAAGCTGAGGACCAGAGAACGCCTTGAACTACATGGTGTGCAGCATGTCTTATCATAGTCTTCCAGTGACAGAAACACCACTTTGGAAGTTACTATTACGTTAATTTGACTGCATGGTGATATATTTGCTAGACAAATTACTGCAAGATTAATTAAAAGGTGGCCTTAAACTACCTGATTACTGATTTACATTGCATTTTTATCAATTCCAGTGTATTTATGGAGATAATTTAGTTGTAATTCCTGAGTAATAAAATTTAAGTGGTGTGAAACCTTAAAATTACTAGATTAAAAAGGAATTAAGAAACTAAACCATATCATTGAGTGATATGACTCATTGGGGAATTCTGTATTAGTATCGTAAAAACTGCACAAGGTGTAAAGACTACTTTCAACTCTTCTTTATTGTTAATTTGTGGGGTCCAAAATCGTCCTTGCATTAGAGGTCTTGTTTTTTTCATTTGAAAATGAATGCTCTCATTTACTCTCCAGGAATTTTTTTTAAAGAAAATTGACAGCTGTATTTGATGGTGCCTGCCTGTAATTACAGCACTCTAAAAGGCTGAGGCAGGAGGACCTCCAAATTCAATCCCACCCTGGGACTGAATAAGACTTTCTCAAAATACAAATGAATCAAATCAAAACAAAATAACCCCTGAAAGGAGTTGGGGATGTATTTCACTGTCAAGACCCTGGGTTAAATACCAATAATTGAAAAAAAACAAACCAAACTAAACAAAAAACTTGTTAAGATTAGGAGACACTAAATTTCTAGTGACATGTTATGATAGATTATGAAAGCTATTTGTTCTTATAATGCATGATGGTAGAATATCTTTTGTTGAAGAAGGTTTGGTTTCCTTATCCCAGAGCAATCCATGACTCCAGATTGTGGGGCTTTCTTAGTTGTTTTTCTGTGGCCTGCATATGTGGACAATATGGTGAATATGAATTATAATTCATCATAATGTCTGACCAATATATATATTTATTATCTTCAGGAAACTGATTGAAGTTAGTGAGAACATAACCCTATCTAAAAACTGACATATGTTTTCAGGTTTCCCAAATACAGGAATCTCTCAATTATGAAATATTTTCTCTCTCTCTCTCTCTTTCTTGTCCTCCTTCCCTCCCTCTCTCTTGAAGTTGGAAGACTTTGGTGGACAGATGGATAACAATCCTACTTGTGTTTGATGGTGTTCTCTCATTCTCACCGTGGCTCCTTAGTGAAGTTTACTAACTCGCTCCTTGTAACTGCTGTTCAGTAGTACGGTCGGTGGGCTGAAACGGAATGGGAAGGGGGCGGGATTAGGAAGTGGACGGTACCTGTTGGAAAATCTGGAAACAAAAGGGTACACTAGTCAGCTGCTTCATTGTTTGAAGGGAGAACCTGTGGTGTCTTTCACTGTATTTTTTTTGTAAAAATAAAAATAAAACAATAAAAACAATATGGGATTTCAAAACAAGATGATAGGGAATCAACAATGGTCACTATATTACATATTACTATCTTCAAAATAGCTGTTCAGTTCATGGAAAGAAATGTGAGTGCTTATATTCTTTGAGCTGTTTTACATGCCTTTATCTTGTGTACTGTCTTTTGCCCTCCCCCATCTGCCACTGTGTGTGCGTGTGTGTGTGTGTGTGTGTGTGTGTGTAATTTGGAGAAATATGTTTCTAATCTTGTTCTACTTGTGCTGGAAGCTTTAGGTGTAATGGAAGGTCTATATTTGTTGATTTTGCCATTTAGTGTCTGAATAAAAAGTGACTTTCCTATTCTTTCACTAAACCTATTTTTATCCTCATTTCTCTTCCACACTAGAACCTTCAGACTAATTATATAAAATTAAAGAAGTAGCTCTCTCTCTTGATAGCTAAACCTAATTTTGTTTCTGGTAAATTATGCACCTTGGGTTCTTTCTTTAATCCATTGTAGCTACTCATCTTCACAATATGTTTATATCTTTTCAAAAATGGCACTTCTATTTTTTGCTTATCAAATTTATTCTAAAAAAATTCTTCCACTTATCCTTCCATTTTTATTATCACTGATTTATTTCAGTCATTGACTTTGCTCTTTTTTGTGGGATGGAACATGGCTTCCGATACATACTAACAAGTTCTATAAATGTAGTGTAAGGTGGGAAGCTGAGGTAAGCTCTATATCAATAGTCTAAAATTTTATTTATTACAATTTCTAGGTGTAGATTAAATTGTTTTGCTTTCAAAAACATTTCCAAGAAAATCATTCAGAGTTTATAGTTATGCAGTTATCAATTTGAGAACTTAATCCTGGGTTTTAAATTTTCAGATATGTTTGTTAAAATTGTTCCATCTCTGGAAAGAATAAACAAATATAGCAATTTTATTTCTATTCTCACCATAATAATATAACAGTTATGAAAAATTTCTGGATAGCAGTTTATTTATTAATAAATCAATATACTGGAAATAATCTTTAATATCTTTTAGCTCAAAATTAAAGATAGTTTGATTAATACTTTGAGTTTGTCACTGTTTTGTAGTTTCTCCTAAAAACTGTATATGTTTTTGGTGAAAAACTAAAGAATGTTTTCCACTTAAGAGTCTAATTTTCTACATACTTTTGTGTAAGTACAAGTATTGGAACTAATGCTAATTAACAGCTGAAGCATCGAAGAAGAATGGATAAACTAATTTATTGTTTGGGTTGAAATGGGAAATTTTTTAAACAAGTAGTTAAAAGTATTTTTATCATAATCACATTCCCATAGAAACTTCCTTAAAAGACATAAAGAATGATGATAGTCAACATGAAATATAAGAAATTTTAATGTTCTACTGGCTACTTAATGAATTAATTAGAAATAGTTGATTTCTTAGTAATGAAAAAACTGTTTTGAAATATCATTGTGTTATGGTTTACCGATATTTTAGCCTTAACAGTGACAAACATTTGGTTTGTTTTGTGCATTTGCCACAACATAAAGGCAAATGGGCAGAGCACTAAGAATTAAGACGCTCACAGCGCTTCTGCCAGTGTGACCTGTGCAACCTTGAGACAGTCGCTGGACTTCTCCAGACCTGCAATTTACTTGCGGAACGACGTGGTGAAGGCTAAGGTTATTTCTGGTTCTGTGAAATGGTCTATTTCAGTGTTTGTGTAAATTGGTTCGCTGTATTTTTCATTCACTTTTGTCTCTGATTTGTTACACGGTTTTGAAGGAGATACTTAGTAGACTAGATTTTGTCCTCAAAGTCTTTTTTAAGTGTGACAAGAACTTCTTCATTGTCCATTGCTGTATAGACTCTTGTTTTCTTTAAATTGGGATTGATGAATGTTTTCTAAAACTTTTCGATTCCTCAGTTAGTTTTCATTTCATTTTAAAAGTACTTTTTGAGTGGTAGCGCTCTAGAGGGCATAATATACAAGTACTAATGTTCACACTTGCTTAGAGTTAACACATTACTCCCAAAGTCAACTTATTCCAAGTACAGAAATAAAAGTCAGTTTGGGTTAAACATATTTATATTTCTTACAAAGTCAAAGTTAGCAATGTTGATTATCCAAACTTAAATCTTACAACACAGTGTTTTTAATTCTAATTCCATATAAATCAAATTGTACATAAAAGTTAGTTCTAATAAGTTTGGCTTATCTAGAAATCATTCTGTACTCTACAGGAATTTATGTTGATGATAGCTATTTCACCAATCTAACTACTATAAGTAGAAGTTTTCATTTGGTTCTTATAACAAATCTGTTAAGTTCTAGAAATTGCCTAAATTTAAAAACTGGGATTTGAGACAACTGCATGGCAATTTTCTGCAAAAGCAATCATGTATCTGCTACAACATGTACATTTTGATACAACAGATTGAGACAAATAATCCAACAGAGTAGCTAGAGTGATGTGAACATGAGTTTCTCCAGCAGAAGATAAGTTAGAGGTGTTGAGAGAGTAAGGGAATCAGATAAAAAAGCACAAGTGGGGTTAGTTCCTTGGTGATCTTTGCTACTGAGCAAACATGTATTGAGCCAGGCAGAAGTAAGAATTCACATAATTACAGAGGAAATTGCAGCAGGATGCAGGGGTATTACGTATTTTGTGGTTTCCAGAACCACTCAGTTAAGTTTTTTAGTGAAGCTAATGAAGAAACTTCAAAGATATTTTAGAAAAGAGACAGATTGACCCAGGGACAGGGAAGAGCTACATTACAGATTTCAAGATCTCTCAGTTTTTTTAATGGTTACATTCCTTGTGGGAATTTGGTGTCTGTGCATAAGACCTCTTAATTCTTTTTTTTTTCATCCCCTTCTCTGACCTCCCATCTCTCTCCATCTCTTGTTTCTTTCCTTTTTGAAAGAGATTTATCATCCTGTTCCTTACTATCGTTAATTTTGCTCTTCATTTATGTTTTAAGTTACTTATGTAAGAGAAGCTATGAACTATTTAAGCTTGTGTGCCTGATTTATTTCACTCAACATTATGGTCTCAAGGTGCATACACTTTCTACAAATGACTCAAGGTTATCCCTCAAGTAAGTGCTTCATTGTGTACAAATGCCACATTTTCTTTATCCTTGTATTTGTTGATGGATATACAGGTCACTTCCAAAATTTAATTATTATGAATTGTGCTACAAGCATGTGTATACTGGTTTCAATAATTGTCATACTAGTTACATGCTTTCCAGTATAGAAAGGTTCCTTTTTCTTACAGCTTCATCAGTGTTTATTTATTTGACTTCTTGATGATAACCATTCTGTCAAGCTCTGATTTTTTAAGGTAGATGTTTATAGCTATAAACTTCGTCTCAAAGAACTGCCTTTGCTGTATCCCATAGATTCTGGTGTACTGTAGTTTCATTATCAAATGATTATAGAAATTTTCATAATTTCCTTCTGATTTTTTAATGGCAACTGATTATTCACAAATATATTATGTAATCTTCATATGCTTGCATAATTTCCATAATTTCTCTAATTTAGTTTCTTTCCATTTTGATTTGATAGAATGCATGAGTTTCTTTAATTTTTTTGTATGTGTCAAGACTTTCTTTATGGCTTAAAATATGGCCTATTTATAGAAATTTCAATGATTTACTGAAAAGAACTCATAGTCTGCTGCTGGATGGAACACTGTAGGTGTCTTTTAAGTACATTTGACTTCGATTCATTTTTTTGTCTGGATGACCTATATAATTGTGAGAGTGGGGTATTGAAGGAAATCACTGAACTGTATTAGTGTTTATCTGTCCCTTTATTTTGAGTGTTGTTTCATGAATTTCTTCACAGGAAAGCAAACCACCAATGGAGTGAAGTGACAACCTACAGAATAGGAAAAAATTTTGCCAGCTACGCTTTTTTTAATGCTTTATTAATCAGCTAGGTGTTGTTTATCATGGTCAATGTGACAATCATAATTACCAGTCAGTGTCTTACAATTTTGAAGGTGAGAAGCCTGAAGAAGACCTCGCAGATCTGCTATAAAGGTACTTCAGGCTACTCCCCCTCTGTAGGTTCTAGAAATGACCTATTTTCTGGCTTTCCCAGCCCTGCCCTCCAAAGTCCCCAAACCCCCTCAAGTATTTTTCAGGTCCACCCAGCTTTGCTTCTTCTGCAGCCACAGTGTCACAGTGTCTCAGCTCACACCCCTCTCACCTTCCTTGATCATGGATTCCTCTACTTCCTCTTCTGCTTCCACCTTCCATTCTGACTTAACCTTAGGACTGACCCAGAATGATCTCCCCATTTTAGTTTTGGGAACTTGGAGACCTCAGTTCCAATCTGCTGCCTTAAATTCTTTACCATGTAATGTGACATAGTCACTGGTGTCAGAGTTCATTATTTTTGCTACCACAGCCATTAGATACATAGAATCGGGGTACATGAGAGAGGGAGTGTAGTGGGGAAGGGGAATAAAAACAATGAGTATCTGTTAAGCACATGTGCTTACTTCCTGTGATGATGGTGAACATTATGCCTTGCAAACACATGCTAATACATTTTTAAAACTGCACTTTTTCAGAAGCAGTAGATTCTTTCCACTCTGTACAGGCCATTTGAGATGCAAAAGTCAACTATGCTTTAGACAGAAGACTAAAATTCAGAATATAGAAAGTATTCAAAATAATTATATGCCTCAAATTAAATTTCCAGTCCAAAAATGGGCATCAGATATGAGTATACATTTCCCGGGAGGAAGCGCAAATAGCCAACAAATACTAATACTTAACGTCACTGGAAATTCAAGAAATACAAATTAAAACAACATTGAGATACTATCTCATGCCAGGAAAAATGGCTATCTTGAAGAAGTTAACCAATAACAAATACTAGTGAGGCTGGGGGAAAAAGGAACCTTTCTGCATTGCTAATGGGAGTATAAACTAGTACAACCACTATGGAAAGCAGTGTGGAGATTCTTCTAACTAAAACTAGAGATTCAATTTGATGCAGCTATTTCCCTTCTAAGTATCTTCCAGAAAGCATTAAAGTCATCACACCACAGTGAAGCATTCATACCTATGTGTATAGCAGCACAATTTATAATAGCTAAATCTTGGAAATTGCCCATATGACCCTCAACAGATGAAAAAATAAATTATGGTATGGAGTACTACTCCCACATAAGGAAGGATAAATATATGAGACTTCTTTAGATAAATGAATGCATTTTGAGATCATCATCTTAGGTAGAATAAATCAGACACACAAGTTTAAACGTTACATTGTTTCTCTTGTGTGAGAAACTCAAAGTACAAATAAGGAGCAAAATGAGGACAGACACAGAATTAGGAAGAAATTTTTCAAATGGGAAGAGAAAAAGAGATGAAGGGTGAGGAAGGAAGAAAGGAAAAAAGGATTTAAAGGAAAAATAGAACTTTTGTAAATGCAGAGGGGAACAAGGGTTGAAGGGAGGAGAAGGGAAGGAGACACAAAAAGAATACAAATGTGTAAAATAAATGTGCAAATTACACACGATGAAGGTGATCATTAGGTATTGCAAACATGCACTAATACAATTAAATAAAAAAGAAATAGGCTATCCTTCCATTTAGTGCCCACATATTATAAACACTGTATTTTCTTGGTAAATTATTCCTTTGCCAAACTGTGGTGACTATTTTTGTGTTATCTGACTAATGGACTTGAAGATTTGTCAGATATGGATATAACTATCCCTGCTTACTTTCAGATTTCAATGCATGAAATCATTTTCCATTGTTTCATTGGTAGTCTATGTATGTCTTTGTGGGTTAGGTGTGTTGCTTTCAAACAATACATAGTAGAATCTTTTTAAAAATACAATCTAAAAACTTTAATGTGGGGGAGAAGACAAGATAGCTGATCAGTGAGCAACAAAATACAGAGCCTCCCAGGAGAAACAATTCATTTGCCAGAATAAAACACCCTGGAGAGACCCAGACAGAGGGAGATGGATCCTCTTGACACAGGAAGAAATTAAAACATAAAAAAGCTTGTCAAATACTTCAGGACTACAACTGAAACAGCTAAAAATTATAGGACACAGTGTTTTTGTTCACAGTGACCTGCCAAGTTTGCAAAGGCCTGAATCTGTGCCTGCTGGGAGAGCCACCCAAACTCATTCCTGCCACCACTCACAGGAAGCACACGCTGAAGTCGGGGGTTGGTGAACCCAATGGAGAGCAGAGCCAGTGAAGGGACCTTCATTAATCCACAGTCAGTGCTGGGAATGAGACCCCCCCCCATGGGAAGGGTGTGACCAAACAGGTGACATGTTGGAATCAGACAGGAGGACCTTAACTGGGAGCCACAGTGACTTCAGTTGGTTCCTCCCTCCCAAGAGCAGATTTGTGGGATTTGCTTGGACTGGGCCATGACCCTGGTTGGGACCCAATGAGCCATCCCAAATCAATTCCCTGCACCTAGCAAGTACTAACGAGGTAAAGGCACCTGAAGTTTGGCTGGCCTGGTGGGGAGGGGCAGGCAAACACAGCTACTGCTTTACACCTCAGTGACAAGAGCAGTCAGGCGAGGGCAGAGTTCCCTTGCCAGCGTGCTTCAGAGGAAACATGGCCAACAGGGAAGGGAGCTGGGATCTGCACTGTAACCAGTGTGGAGGAAGCCAGGGCCATGACAGGAGAGACAGGCAGGTGGAGGACCCCAGCCCAGAATCCTGAGAGCACTGATCCAGGAGAAGGAAAAACAAGGGAGCCTGAGGGCGGCAAACACACAACATCAGACATGGCTTCAATGGAAATTACGAGGTATCTTCGGAACCTTGTAGATGAGCTCAAAACTGAAATATTAAATCAGGTAAAGCAAGATATCAGTAGAGTAATAAGAGAAATGCTCTCAAAAAGCATCTCTCAGGATGATACAGATGGAAGAAGGGAGGAACACAAAAAAAGGAGAGAAACATTCAATAAAGAATATAAAGAAAATATAGAATACATGAAGCAGATTCAAAGAGACTACCAGGAAATTAAAACACCATTGAAATCTGGCAAAATGCCTTAAAAGAAACTAAGGATAGAGTATCAAAACTGGAAGACAAGTTTGCAATGTGTGATCATGAAAGGAAAGATCTCTTAAAAATAACAAGGAAACAGGCAGTAACAATACAAAGGCTAGAAGATGACAAGAGAATCTACAATTTAAGAATAAGAAATGCGAATGAAGAAGCAGTAATACATACAGGCAAATTACAAAGGCTATTCACAGAAATAATTAAGGAAAATTTCCCAAGCATGGGAAAAGAAAATGACATTTGGTTATGTGAGGCATACAGAACCCCAGCCATCTACAACCAAAACAGATCTACACCCAGACATATCAAAATCAAGATACCAGAAATTCAATATAAAAACAGAATATTAAAAGCCATCAGAGAAAAGAAACTGATTACCCATTAAGGTAAGCCCATCAGAATCACAGCTGACTTCTCAACACAGACCATCAGATCGAGAAGAGCTTGGAGCGAAGTCTTCCAGGCCCTAAAAGAAAATAACCTCCAGCCTAGATTGATGTACCCTACAAAACTGTCACTAGAAATTAATGGAGAAACAAGATTCTTCCATGGCAAAGAGGAACTGGGGGAGTTTGTGACCACCAATCCAACACTACAGAGAATACTGAAAGACATTCTAGAGAGAGAGAGAAAAAAAATACCAGGATTTTAGGAACAGTGGCAGAAAGGTCTCATTGAGTGGGGCAGGCAGTAGAATGAAAGAGAAAACTAGACAAAGGCAGAAAAATAGCATAGCAGAAATGAGACAGGGAAGGATGGCTAGAATCTCTAACATAGATGGCCTTGATACACTATATTGTTAATAGTGCACCAGGATTTAAAACCTACATTACTCACACTACTCTGCTTAGATGTATTATATTCTGTTCCAGTCATTCTACAGTATTTGAGGGCACAGACATTAATCCCAAAGATAACAGGATATAGTATGGTAATCATCCTTAATTTTCTATTAACTTAATCTAAAGCTCTGTAAAACCTACACTGTTTCACCATGACTGATTGTAATTGAATCTGGTTTGTTGGATCACTGTTTTGTACTGATAGATTTTATTCAAAGCTGTTATGATTGATGGTATCAAGTCTGAGAGTATAGGCAACTGTAGTTAAGATATTAAGATCCACTAGAGTATCCACTATGGTTTGATTATTACCTGCCTTTGAAGTTTTATACTGTATACAATGTTTTATTTTTACTAATATTGTTATTTACTGCTATACTCAATTATACTGCTATATTCATTTATGCCTGATGATATAGACATTCTATTGAAGATAATAAAAAGCAACACAGAAATCATTGTAGATCACCTTGTACTGTGGTTTTATATGACTTTTTGGTTTCATGCTTTTATAGGAATTTGTTTTGTTTTGTCTTGCTAAGTTTTGTTTTTCCCTATAATACAGAAAGGATAAAAACACATGTAGATTCATGCATGTGTAGCTGTTTACACTCTCACTGTTTGACTATCTACTTTGTATACTTTAATTTTGTAACTTGAACAACTATTTCTAAGAGGACAATATGTATTTTATTAACTAGTGATTTCTTATTGTTTATCTTTTTTTTAAATTCTGTATTATCTCTAACCTTTACATGCTTTTGTTTCTCTTCAAATAAAAAATAAAAAAATAAATAAAAATACAATCTACCCAGTTCATGTGTTTTAATTAGAAAATTAAGACAATTTACATTTCAGGAATTCTATAAAAAGTTATATACTAGCTCCTACAATTTATTTTTCTGATGTCTGATTCATTGCTAATATTGTTTTGATAATATACTCTTCATCCCCTGATCTGGTGTTCCATTAGCACATTTCTGCTGGTTTAAATCACTGGTGGTACATACATGTCTGTTCCATCTCATGGCTGGTTGCACAAGTGGTACAATCACTTTAGTTTCTGTTTATCTTCAAACTTCTTTATTTCTACTGCATGTCTGAAGGATAAGCTTTGTTGGATATAATAATCTAGGCTGTCAGTTATTTTTCTTTCAAAGCATATGTACAAAAATATAAGGAAAAAATAAGGAAGACTAACGCTAAAATTAATGCAATGGACATTAAAAGAACAAATGAAAGATCAATGAAACAGAGTTTTTTTTTCTGAGTATGAGCAGAATTGATGAAAGAAAGGGAGGACACCTAAAGTAAAAAAGCTGTATGTTGAAAGATGATATAATAATGACTGAAAAGCAAATAATTATTAGGACCTACTTTGAATGCTTATATTCTAATAAGTTGGAAAATCTAGAAAAAATGCATTAACTTCTGGACCTATTTTGAATGCTTATATTCTAATAAATTGGAAAATCTAGAAAAAAATGCATTAACTTCTGGACATGTATGACTCGTCAAAGTTGGACAAAGAAGATATTAAAAGTTAAATAGAGCAATAATAAGTACTGAGATTGAAGCATTAATAAAAGGTCTCTTCACAGGCAAAGCTTGGGTTTAATTGCTGAATTTCACCAGGCCTTTAAATAACAACTAAGATTAGTGCTAGTCCAAGCATTCTGTGCAATAGATAAGAAAGCATAACTTCCAAATACATGCCAAGTGAGTATCACTCTGATATCAAAGCCAAATATTCAACAATAACAAAAATTACAGACAAATATCCGTATTAAACACTGATGCAAAAAATTCAAAATAAGACATTTTCAAATAGAATTCACAACATATAAAAGCAGTCATATTCTATAATCAAGTTGGTTTCATGTTAAGAGATTTAATGATGTTTCAAGATACATAAATCAATAGATGTAATATACCATATAAATAGAGTCGAGAATAAAGCTCATGTGGTCACCTCAGTAGATGCAGAAAAGGTTTGACCAAATTCACCATAGGTGCATCATAAAAAAACCTGTTGCAAAATAATGGGACAAAAATAACCATGTAGACCAATAGAATAAAATATGGTCACATATTTACAATCACAAACTGCTAGATGAAAAGAGGGAAAATGCAGAGTTATGAGACTAGGCAAGGACTTTATGCATAGGATTTCAATAGCACAAGAAATAATAACTAAAATAAACAAGTGGAATTCATAAAATTTAAAAGCTTCTTTAAAGAAAAGGACACAACCAACAGAGGGAACAGACAGTCTGAAGAGCTACTCTTTCAACAGAGGATTAATATCTAGATATAAAGACTAAAACAGTTAACCCCCACCCCAAATAACTCTATCAATAAATCAGCAAGTGAATTGAACAAATACTTCTCAAAAAAAGAAGTACTCTGCCCTAACCATCTCATGCACTGAAACCATTATTACAGTTGAAACAATGAACATATCATCTTCATTCTCTGAAAAAGTTTGTGTAGAATTTCCCAGTAAGCCACTTAGGCAGGGACATCACATTGTGAGAGGTTTTAAATTCTAAATTGAAACTTTGAAATAAATATTAGGTTACTCTGGTCAGGATTTTATTTTTGAATGAGCTTTGCTAATTTGTGTCTTTCAAGAAATTTGTCCATTTATGGAAGTTGTCAAATAATTGGCATAGTTATTTATACTATTTCTTCATTAACTTTTTAATAACTCTAGAATCAGTAGTCATGTAAACTCTCATTTATGATGTTCATAATTTATATTTTCTCTCTTTTTTTCTCTATCAGCCTAGCAAAACTCTATCAATTTTATTAATAATCTCCAAGAATCACTCTTTGGTCTCACAGACTTTTCTCTATTTTATTTGTTGTATACATGTTCTCCTCTTTATGATCTACTTCTGCATAATTTGCATCTTATTTTTGGTATAACTATGTATTTTACTGTATTGACTAAAATAAAAAAGGCATTATGCATTTCATTTATTGAATAATATCTTTAATTCCAATAAATATTCTTGAACTTTGCTCTGGACACAGTCACATTGTTTGGAGATGGTTAGTTCTTTCAAGTATTGCTTTTAAATTTTGCCCAACAGAGTCAGAGAAGCCTTGGTTTCAAGGCTAATATTTTTTCTTACTAAGATAATATATTCTTTCTATCCTGTAAGGCCTGAAAATTTGTAGAAACACAAAATAATTTCAATTTTATATTATTTCCTAGGAATATACTAGTTAATTTTTTCAAGCATTTTTCTCTCATGCCTCAAATTCCTCACATGCATGTTTTCATAAGCATTCAGTTAAATTCATAGGAGCCTATGAAAATTTTTGGATTTTTTCTATTATTATACCATGTGACTGATCAACTCTTTTTCCTTAACTTCATGGCCTTTTGCACCTTTTTTTCCATTCACTTTTTAAAGAGAGTTTTGCTTGCTTTCCATGCATGAGCAGACTCTTTATTTACCTATTTGGTACTGGAAGTAATGGACATTGTTTTGGAAAATTATAGGAATAACTGGCAGTTCACGATAATTTATTTTTCTTTAATGAATTTTACTGCTCCTCCTGTGTCTCTGAGGTCTCTTATCAGGCCACATAAATTGAGATTGGGCTTTGAGTACAAAGTTTTATAATCTACTCAAATGGCTTGGCTGCAGTCTATGCAAAGGTAGTCAATCTTTGTTGCATTTGTTTCTCTGTTTTCTCCCCTTTTAACAACAGGAGGAAACTCTTTGGTTTCTAACCCAAAGTAGAGAGTAATATTTAGCAGGATTATACTGTTTAGTCCTAGATGCTGATGGCATTTTTTTTTCACCTGAGATTTTTGATAATGTTATACATAAAATGAAAAGAAGTTCAGATTTTGGTGGTAATCAACTTATGACTAATTTCTCAGAGCAAAAATTTAGCAATTTTCACATTAAAATCAGTGCTTTAGCATCCTGTACAGTGATTTGGCCTTTAATTCCTAACTGTCATCAAAAGATGATTTTAATGAAGGAGGCAATCATAAAGAGTAGAAATTAATGCAATAGAGACTAAGAAAACAATACAAAGTCTCAATGAATTGAAAAGTTGGTTCTTTAAGGGAATAAATAAAATTGATAAAAGCCAACCTCATCAAAAAAGGAAAGAAAAAAACATATATTCAAGCAATTAAGAGTGAAAAAGGTGAAATCACAATAGATCCCAAGAGTTCCAGATCATTAATATCTACTATGAGAATCTATATTCTAATAAAATGGAAAACCAAAGAAAAGGACAGATTCCTATACAGAATCAATCAGCCAAAACTAAATCAAGAAGATATACAAATTCTAAATAACTCAGTCAGTCAATAAAATTGAAAATGTAATTAAAAATTTACCAACAATGGAAACCCACGTCCTGATGGATTTGATATTGCATTCTACAATAAATTCAAACAGAACTAACTCCACTCATGCTGAAACCTTTTAAAGAAATTGTAAGGGAAGCACTACTTCCAAAATAATTCCTAGAAGCAAATATTACCTTGATCCCTGGTTGCAAAACCAGAGACAAACCCATCCGAAAAAGAACACTAGAGGCCAATCTCTCTAATGAACACAAATGCAAAAATCTTCAATAAGATACTGGAAAAGAGAATGTGGCAAATCATCAAGAATATTATACACCATGACCAAGTAGGATTCATCCCAGGGATGCAGGGATGGCTCAACATACATGGGTCAATAAATACAATATAACGTATTAACATAAAGAGAAAAAAGAATGATCATATTAATAGATGTAGAAGAAACATTTGACAAAGTCCAGCAATAATTCATGATGTAAATCCTATATCTCAATCAATAAAAGCCATTTATGGCACACCAACAGTTAACATCATATTAAATTATCAAAAAATGAAAGCTTTCACTCTCATATCAGGAACAAAACCAGTATCTTCATCATCATCACTCTTGTTCATTATAGTTCTGGAAACACTAGCCAGAGCAATTAGACAAGAGAATGAAGTAAAAGGAATAAAGATAGGAAAAGAAGAAGTTAAATTATCATTATTTGCAGATGACATGATATTTTACATAGAAGATCCCCAAAACTCCATCAAAAAACTTGCAGATTTAATCTCAAAATTCAATAGTATAGAGGAATATAAAGTCAATACTCAAAAATCAATAGTGTTCCTGTACACAAACCAGAAACTCACAGAGAGAAATTAGAGACAGCATATCATTTATAATGACATATGAAGAAATAAAATAGGAATCAATGTAACAAAGATGCAAAAAATCTGTACAGTGAAGACTACAGTACCCTAAAAAAGATAAAAAAAAGATATCAGAAAATGGAGAGATATCCACTGCTTGTGGACAGGAAGAACCAACATAGTGAAAATGGCCATAATCCCCAAAATACTATACAGATTTATTGCAATCCCAATCAAAATATCACTGGAAACCTAACAGATATAGAAAAAAACATTCCTAAAAGTCATTTGAACCAGAAGAGGCCTAGAATAGCAAAAGCAATTCTGGGCAGTAAAGGCAAGTCAGGGGGCATCACAAATCCTAGATCTGAAATTATCTACAAAGCTACTGTGATAAAGTCAGCATGGTATTGACAAAAAACAAAAACAAACAAACAACAACAATAAAACAATACAATACCAGGAAACCAAAAACAGGCTGAAGGATCAGTGGAACAGAATGGATGAGGCAGACACATCCCCAAACTCACTCACTCACCTTTTCTTTGACAAAGGAGCCAAATATGTTCAATGGAAGAAAGAGAGCCTCTTTAATAAATGGTTCTGGAAAAACTGGCTTTCTAAATGCTGATGAATAAAACTAGACCTTTGACTATTACTATTTACTAAACTAAAGTCAAAGTTACTTTAATCTAAATATTAGATCTAAATTAGACTTTAATCTAAATATTAGATCTAAATATGAACACAGAAACACTAAATTTACTGGAAGAGAAAATAAGTCAAAATCTCAAAGACATAGGTATAGGCAGAGACTTCACAAACAAAACCCAGACTGCAAGAGAAATATTACAAAGATTCAACAAATAGGATCTCACCTTATTAAAAATTTTGCACAACAAAAGAAATCATTGACAGAATGTAAAGAAAACCTATGGAGTGGGAAAAATTTATAATCAGTTTTTCCTCAAAAAGGACTTCTATTTCAAACATATAAAGAATTGAAGAAAATCAAACAACCCAAGTTCAAAGACCTAATCCAGAAATGAACATCTGAGATAAATACAACTTCTCAGATAAAGAAATACAAGTGGGAAATCAATACATTAAAAATATTTGACATTTTTGGTCTCTTGAGAAATGCAAATTAAAACAGTACTGAGATTCCATTTTACACCAGAAAAAAAATCATCAAAAAAATCAAATGATAACAAATGATAGATGGGCTTTGGAGGAAAAAAGAACACTTCTATACTGTTGGTGGGTGTACAGACTGGTGCAAACACTATGGAAATCATTATGGAAATCAGTGTGGAGAGTTCTTGAAAAACTAGGATTAGAGGTCCCATTCAACCCAGCTATTCCTCTTCTGGGCATATTCCCAGAAGAATTAAAAACATTGTACCACAGAAACATATGTGTACCCATGTTTATAGTAGTACAATTTGTAATAGCTAAATCTTGAAAGCAACCCAAATGGCTATCAACCAAGGAATGGATAAAATGATGTGTTTTTTAAATACATAATGGAGTACTACTCATCCATAAATTAGGATAAATTTGAGACTTTTATAGGTAAATGGTTTCAACTTGAGATCATACTCATCAGTGAAATAAATAAAACCTACATGTGCAAACATCATATTGTCTCACTAGTATAACTGAATGAATAAATAGGACCCAAAATGTACAACAGATATTGTGAATTGGGAAGAAACTGTTTGAAAGAAAATACAGGCTGTCATGGGAGAAGGGGAAAGGAAGGAAGGGAAAAAGAAAAAATATATTTATACAAAAGTAGTTAAGATAGTTATACAGTTAGTTTCTCTTAGTTCATTGAAATATAAGGTTTGTGCTAATATTGTTTGGACAAGATTTCATGCCTCTATCTTGTACTCTGAGTAACTACTATGAAGATAAAGATACACAATATGTTAATTATTGTTAATCTCCTACTAGCCTATTTTGAAATTTTGTTTTATTATTATTTTTATTTTTTTCTCTTTAAAATGAAATTTAAAAAAATATAATTTTAGGGTCCAGGTAGATTTTTATCTATTCAGAAGCAAATATTTCCTGAAATATTTAGTCTATTTATTTCAGAAGTGAATGTCATACTATTTTTCCCTTTAAATGCTAAAAATCAAGTGTATTTTAGCCATAAGGTGTAAGTACATATTTAAATGTAGTGTTACTTTAAGTATGAGTTATTTTGATTTTTATCAGTATTAAGTACTACACTAAAATAGTTATGGTAACTAAAAATGTCTCCAGAGTCTGCCAAGTGATTCCTGAAGAGGAGAACCATCCTTAAAAGCCCTGACAACTGGAAATTAAGACAGAATTTTCTCGACTTTACACCTTATCCTCATAACTCACACTGTGTTCTCCAATGGGCAGGTCAGACCTGAGGATTCCCCTAGCTTATGCTGACCCCAAAGATCTCACTCCTTAATTCTCCTCTCAAAGACACAAGGTTGCTATGAAATGAATGATTTTCTTTTTCCTCTCTGTACCTCCCCATCTTTGTACTCAAGGCAGGATATACTCTTTCCTTAGGACTTACTCATTTTCCATCATAATATCTATCTCATTTAAATGTCATGTTCTTTCTGCAGCATACCATAATACCTTTATATGCATTTCTCCCTTCTTTGAATATGGATTCTTTTGAGTGTCTGAGTGACCAATGTCAGAATAATCATGAAAATAGAAGGAGAAATTTCTGTCTTATTGTATGTTGTCTTCTAAAAATACAGAACAGTTTCCTGATCCAGTAATCACTAAGTAAATGTTATTTGAAGTGCAAATTTCTGTTTGGTGAGACGGATGTGTATTATCTTTTATAAAATAATTCTACAGATGAAATGCTTCTTTGTTTCTATTTTGAGTTTGCTATAAAGTTATCACCATGTAATTCAACTAAATTATAGCCTTCTTAAGTTACTATTTCTTTGAACTACAAATTCTGGGAGCATTATATCCCACTCATGTACTAGTTAACATTTTGCTTTCATTTATTCATGAAAAAACATAATTTTAATATTTTTAACAAATAAAGAAATTCTGTTACCTGTACTGTTTGCCATTCATATTGATACATTCATTCATTTAAGAATTTATATGAAGAGAATTCTATATTCAGTTGAGATTAAACCCTGTCTTCATGAATGTTGCTATTACTAAATATCCAATATGGATCATTTATAAAGAAGAGAGGTTTTGTTAGCTCTTGGTTCAGGAGGCTGAAAATTCCAAGATGATGATGAAACTATTTGGTCTCCTTCTGGTGAGGACTGGTCTCCTCCTGCTGTGTGATAACATGGTAGAAGGCTTCACACAGCAAGAGAAAGCAAGGGTGTGTCCCTTCCCTTTTTCTCATAAAGCCTGTTGTTTCATCATGAGGACCCTGCTCTGATAAGATCACTTAATTCCACTTGATTCCTCTAGACCTCGTCTCAGGTACTGCTGATGTATAAATTTGATTAAGTTTCCATCTGAATTTCAGAGGAGGCATTCAAACTAGAAAATAAATATACTTGATTTTTACCCCATTTCCTTATATAATTGTTTCTTCTGTATTCATTTGGTAACTCAAAGTGAAAATAAAATTATAGCAATATTTTCTGAAGACTGATGTATGAGTGCCTTTCAGAAGTCCATGAAAATAAAAAGTAGACTGTTGCATAAACTTTGGAATCTTGATGATATATTCTGCTCTGGGAAATGTGTAATTCACACTAATGTATTAAGGTATAGTACAAAGTCCTACAGCAAAAAGTAATTAATAAATCATTAGTTCAATCTCACTTAACTCAGTGCTTCCAAAGGATAGAGGTGAGTGGTTGAGTACTGACATTCTGCACTCAGGTGACCTGCTGCCAAATTCTGGCCTCTGCCACTTCTCACTGTCTAAACGAGTGAATTTCCCCACTTTTGCTAGAGAAGTGAGGATAATTTTAGAACTCTAAAGTGTTGTGACAATTTAAAATACATATGAAGAATTTAGAATACTATCAAAGAAGCTAACCAGTATATATTTTCTACTGTAATCATTTCTATTTGATCACAAAGTGTATTTTTGAGAATGGACTATTGGTGTTACTGCAGGATGCAAGATTTGAGCAGCCTGTTAAAGATATTTTGATGACATAACCTGTAGAGGGAAATCTGTTCGCTCAGTTACTTCTGACCTTTGCATTCTCACCTACAGGAAGAGTAGCTGATTTAATCAGGAAATAGGTGATGCCTGTTGGGGGCTGGACCCAAACTGTTGAACTGATACCAAGGAGTTGTCATCGACCTCCCCATACACCAAGAAACACAGAAACTCTATATGGCTGGAGAACAAAATGAAACATAGAGCTGAGAAAAGGATTAACTACTCAGAAAAACATGTAAACATGCACCTGAGCACAAAAGCAATCAGGTGCCAATCAAGGTGCATCTGTAGATAGTCACACTTACCAAAGTTGTGCAATGATCTGAGCACTGCAGAAATTTCTGTAGTCCTTCGTGTTCCTGGTCCAAAACTCTCAGGAGACCTGACACACACCTAGGGTTCTATAAGGGATTTTCAAAAATTTTCATTAAATTGTATTTTGGAGTCATTTTAAATTCTATTGACCTATTTATTATTATTTTTTCAATAAATATGATGGCCATGGAATTTACTGAACCAGAAAAACATGGTAAAAATTCTAGCTCTTCTCAAACTTCAAAATTGAAATTAGAGTTTATTTTAACTGGATTGGGCAAGTGATTATTAGTTTTGAAAAATCTTACCCTTGGTCAGGGTGCAGTGGCATAAACCTGTAGTTTATATTTCCTCCCTACTGGGAAGGCTGAGCCAGGAGGATTGCTGAATCCAGGGAACTTGAAGCCAATTTGATAGTGTAGCAAGACGCCATCTCAGAAAAAAAAATCTTACCCTTTACTTAGAATCCAAAAAACACCTTCATGTTTAAAATCTGGAAGTCTACAAATGGCTTTCATAAGAAAAGTAATGCCACAGAGATTATTAATCACTTGCTTAATTTGTTTTAATGAAATCATGAATTTTGTGTTTTACTTTAAAATTTAATTAATAAACAAGTTAATGATGTGTCTTATACAGATTTGATTAGAAAATTTTAACTGATTGAAATGACTTAACTATTGGGGATCTAAGTTGAATTTTATGAGTCAAGAAAATTAGAATTGAGACCAAACTAGAAGTGACTTTGCCATTACAGTAAGTGACTAGAGAGTATCATTTGTGAAATCATCAAGTATTTAGATACTTTTAGGTGATTAATTGAACAGTTGTATAATATTTTCTGAGTAATGAAGATGAAATAAATATTACAGCATAAAATTAATACCTACTCTTACTTTTTAAGTGGAATAAAAGCACAGGTTTCATCTATATACTTCCATTGTTAAATAACAATTCAGGAGACTAATGTACCAAAATTAGAGATTTAAAATCTCAGACTAATTAAAATTGTCTCATTTTTGATTCATCCACTGGAAAATTCTAAACAGTGATTCTGCAGCTTTGTTATACAGCAAGTGAAAAGCATATTAAAGTTTTCACGTGTAGATTTTATTAAAGGTACAGTCTGTTTGTTGAATGGCCACTTTAGAAAACAGTGGTCACTTGGCAGGCCATTATCCAAGCCACAGAGGTCCTCATCATTTAAGCATAGAAAGGATATAATTAAAAAGCAGCTTAAAAAATCATGTTAGTTTCTAAATTGATATATGCTCAAAACATGCACATAGACGTGCAGATAGAGAAGACAAGAGTTTGTGCCTCCCTTCTCTATTTTTGCCTATGGCTTCCCTGTGTTGCCCATCTTTCCTCTGCCACTCTCTTCCAGCGCACTTTTTGTGCTTAGAGCCAGCTGAGCAGGACTAGAACTGTGAGCCAAAATAAAACTCATCACTAAGTTATGGGTGTTAGATTTTTTTCCCCCAGAAATGAGGAAAATGAATCATACATGGTTTGCAGTGATTTTTTTACATTACAATGATTATTACATTGAAACTGTTCATGTTTTATTACTCCTTATAATAAGGAAAGCAATTATCTCTAGTCATTGATATCTTAGTTTGAAGAGAAAGATCTTCTAAAAGTAAATATCCTAAAGTTTAGTAAAAAGATTAAAAACTGTGTATCAAATTTTTAAGATTCTTATTAAATATTATAAGTAATTTGTTTTTTATAAAAACTTCTCTATATTAATTACATAGCTACTTGTTTAAAAGTATGTCTCAAGCAGAGCAAATTTGTCTCTGTTAGTAACAGTTAATATTGCTCTTCTTTGAGAAAGGTTTACCCTGAAGATAGTTGGTGGCAGTGAACTCTGAAGATCACTCCATCACTTGCATAACTGTAGTTAACCAGGTTGACTACAGAAAGTGAATCTAGTGTCACTCACTCCTACTTCTTGGGTCCAGGTCAGACCAGACAACATCATAATCCAATAGAAAAGGCAGGTCTTAAAAAGGGACAGTCAGACTCATCAGTCATGTTACTGCACCCAGGTTTTATTACATCATTAAGAACAGGAGTTCTCGAAAAGTGTTGCTTGAGCACTCCTTTTCTGGAATATAGAAAAAGTTTCTGACTAAAATATATGTTAGATATATTGGGTTAAATAAAGTTGAACAAATTTCTTCTTGAACTTCAACACATCAAAGTGCTTTGTGAATCTCTGACAAAAGGATATTCTGCAAAGTCATTTTCAGATGTTTTTGACCGCTAACACAACTTTCTTTCAATGAGTAACACAAGGAATGAGTGTTTGCTATCAGAGTAATTTGGGATTCAAATTTAAAAGGATATCCTTTGATGGAGTTTTCACTGTGGATGACCAATTAATAAATGGCCAAATGGCTGTACAATTTTTCTTATTTTTCTAAACTTAAGACTGTAAAATAGCATTTCAACTTTAATTTCTTATGGTTTTGATACTTAAAGTCCCAAGTTTCTTTTTTTTATTTTAGAGAGAATAAACAAAAGAGGACAGAACAACGCAGATCAGAACAGAACAATACAAGCAACACAGAACTTCACAACAAGACAATTGGATATCAACAGTAGCTACCATAATATCCCTTTCTTTGAAATAGTTGAGCATAGCTTCACACACAATAATATCAAACATAACAAAATAGAATAAAAGCATTCAAGAGAATAAAACTATTACAAGGCATTCTGAACCAAATAACAGAAAATGAACAATGGCTACTATAATATCTAATTTCCATGGAAATTTTTGTTTATATTATTACACATATTAAAATCCAGTAAGACACAACATGATAGAACCAATGGTAATAAAAGAATAAAAGCATGGTAGGACTTCAAAGCCAGATGATATTAAATCAGCAGTGGCTGCCATAATGTCTTGTTTTCTTCAAAGTAGCTGTTCATACCATCACACATAATAAGGTCAAATAAAACAGAATAAAACCATTCCAACCAATGAATGAAAACATTACAAGTCTTCAAAGCAATATAATGGGGATCCACTATTACCATAGAATATTATGTACTCTTACTTTTCTTACACTAGGGAGACTATGTGGTATTTATACATGTGAGTTTGATTTATTTTGCTTATGAGTATGGTCTCAAGTTGCATCCATTTATTTATAAAGATCTCCATGTGATCACTCTTTATAGCTGAGTAGTACTCCATTGTATAAAAGTACCACAATTTTTTTATCCATTCCTCAGTTGATGGACACGTAGGTTGTTTCCAAAATCTGGCTATTACAAACTGTGCCGCTACAAACATGGGTGCATATACATCACTGTGGTATGTTGTTTTCAGTTAGTTCTTCTGGGAATATGTCTAGGAGTGGAATAGCTGGGTCAAATGGGACTTACAATTCCAGCTTTTTGAGGAATCTCCAGACTGACCTCCACAGTAGTTGCACCAAGCTACACTCCCACCAACAGTGCAGAAGAGTTCCTTTTCCCCCACAGCATCTCCAGCATTTGTTGTTGGTAGTTTTGTTGATCCTGGCCATTCTTTCTGGAGTGAGATGGAATCTCAGGGTGGTCTTAATTTGCATTTCTCTAATGACCAATGATGATGAACACTTTTTCATGTATTTATTTGCCATTTGTATTTCTTCATCTGAGAACTGTGTGTTCATCTCAGATGCCCATTTTTGGATTGGGTCATTGAATTTCGGGGGTCTGATTTTTAAAAATTCTTTATAAGTTCTAGACAGAAGTCCTTTGTTTCAGGAACAGTTTGCTAAGATTTTTTCCCAGTTTGTGGGTTTTCTTTTCACTCTGCTGGAGATTTCTTTGGACATGCAGAAACTCTTTAATAAGATGTGATCCCAGTTATTGATTCTGGGAAATATTTCCTGTGCAGTTTGGTTCTTGTTCATGAATTCTCTACCTAGCCCTATGTCTTCGAGATTTTTACCTACTTTGTCTTCCAACAGACATAGTGTTTCTGTTTTAATATTTAAATCTTTGATCCATTTAGATTTTAGTTTAGTACATGGTGATAGGCATGGGTCTAGTTTTAGTTTTTGGCCTATGGATAGCCAGTTTTTTCAGTACCATATATTAAAGAGACAATCTTTCTTCCAGTGAACATGTTTGGCCCCTTTATCAAAGATAATGTGGCTGAGTGAGTTTGTAGTTGTAGTTGTATCTTCTAGTCTATTCTATTGATCTTGAGGTCTGTTTTTATTGCAGAACCATGTTGATTTTATTATGGTAGCTTTATAGTATAACTTCAAGTCAGGGATTGTGATGCCTCCTGCCTTGGCTTTGCTGCTTAGAATTGCCTTTACTATACTAGGTCTCTTCTGGTTCCAGATGAATTTTAGGAGTGATTCCTCTAGATCTATGAGGTAGAACAAGGGATGTCTTTCCATTTTCTGAGGTCCTCTTCAATTTGTTTTTTTAGGGTATTAAAATTTTCCCTATATAGCTCTTTTACTTCTTTTGCTAGATTAATTCCTAAGTATTTTATTTTTTTGGATGCTAGTGTGAAGAGTGTGGCTTCTCTTATTTCTCTCTTGGTGATTTTGTTGTTGGTGTATAGGAATGCTATTAATTTTTGAGTATTGACTTGTATCTAACTACCTTGCTGAATTTATTTATTATATCTAGGAATCTGTTGATGGAGTTTTGGGGGTCTTCTAAGTAGAGTATCATGCCATCTACAAATAATGATAGTTTAACTTCCTCCTTTCCTATCTTTACTCCTTTTATTTCCTCTCTTGTCTAATTGCTCTGGCTAGTATTTCCAGTACTATGTTGAATAGGAGCAGTTATAAGGGACATCCTTGTCTTGTGCCTGATTTTAAGGCAAAGGCTTTCAGTTTTTGGCCACTTAATATGATGCTGGCTGTTGGTTTGTCATAGATGGCCTTTAGCATATTGAGGTAAAGATGGTCTAGTCCAATTCTCTGTAAGGTTCTTATCATGAATGAGTTTTGAACTTTTTCGAAAGCTTTTTCTGCATCTATAGAAATGATCATGAGATTCTTAATTTTTGGTTCTATTGATATGGTGGATTATATTTATTTATTTATGTATGTTGAACCATCCCTGCATGCCTGGGATGAATCCTGCTTGTTCATGGTGTATAATCTTCTTGATGATTTGCTGCATCTTGTTTGCCAATATTTTATGGAGAATTTTTGCATCTATGTTCTTAGGGAGATTGGCCTGTAGTTCTCTTTTTTAGTTGGGTCTTTCTCAGGTTGTGGTACTAGAGTGATATTTGCTTCCAGGAATGACTTAGGGAAAATTGCTTCCCTTTTGATTCCATTGAACAGTTTGAGGAGTATTGGCATTAAGTCTTCTTTGTATTTCTTGTAGCATTCCACAGTGAATCTATCTGGGCTTGGGCTCTTCTTTGTTGGTAAAGACATTATTACATTTTTAATTTCATTAATAGAAATTGTGTTATTCAACAATTTACATCTTCTTGATCCAGCTTTGGTGATTCATATGTTTCTAGGAATCTGTCCATTTCTTCTGTGTTATCAAACCTATGAGAATAGAGGTTTTCGAAATAGGTGTTGATGATCTTCTGTATTTCCAGAGTCAGTAGTGATTTCACCTTTTTCATTCCATATTGCATGAAATTGAGTCTTTTCTTTCCTTTTAAAAATTAGGTTGGCTAGGGGCTTATCAATTTTATTTATTCTTTCAAAGAACCAACTCTTCGATTCATTGATTCTTTGTATTGTTTTCTTAGGCTCTATTGCATTAATTTCTGCTCTGATCTTTATAATTTCCTCCCTTCTTTTGGCTTGGGGCTTGGCTTGCTCTTCTTTTTCTAGATGTTTGAGGTGTAGTATCAGGTTATTTATTTGTGTTCATTCTGTTTTCCTAATGTGGGAACTCAGTGCAATAAATTTTCCTCTAAGTACTGCTTTCATTGCATCCCACAGGTTCCAGTAAATTGTATTTGTATTTTCATTTGCTTGTAGATATTGTTTAATTTCTTCTTTAATTTCCTCTGTGACCCATTTATTGCTCAAGAATGTATTATTCAATTTCCATGTGTTTGTGGGGTTTTTGCAGTTTTTTTTATCATTAATTTCCAGTTTCATGGTGCTATGATCTGATAACATCCATGGGATAATTTCAATTCTTTTGCATTTACTTAAATATGTTCTGTGGGCTAGTATATGGTCTATTTTAGAGAATGTCCCATATACTGCTGAGAAGAATGTATATTCTGATGTTGTTGGATGGAACACTCTGGATATGTCTATCAAGTCCATTTGTTCACAGATATGATTCAGTTCTGATATTTCTTTGCTGATTTTCTGCCTAGTTGATCTGTCCTTTTGTGTCCTTTTGGTATGTTAAGGTCTCCTGTTATAATTGTGTTATTGCTTATTTGATTTTTCATTTCTGTTAATACTTACTTTGTATAGATGGGTGCTCTTAAATATTTATTTGGTGCATATATATTTAAGATTGTTATGTCTTCCTCTTGAAGTTTTCCCCTAACTAATATGTAGTGACTTTCTTTATCTCTTCAGACCTTTCTTGGTTTGAAGTTCACATTGTCTGCAAACAGAATAGCTACCCCTGCTTTTTTTTTGAGTTCCTGTTGCATGAAGTATTGTTTTCCATCCTCTATGATTTTCCTTTTGGGTTAGATGGGTTTCTTGTAGACAGCATAGGGTTGGACATTGTTTCTTGATCAATTCTGCCAGTCTGTTTCTTTTAATTGGTGAATTGAGGCCATTTACATTAATGGTTATAAATGTTATATATTGGTTTATTGTTGACATGTTATTTTTCTGCTGTTGTATCTTTATCTTTCTCTTCTGTTTAATTGTCTGTGTTGCCTAGTGGTTTTTTTTTGTACCGGGATCGAACTCATGACCATGTGCTTGCAAAGCAGGTGCTTATGCCACTGAGCTAAATCCCCAGCCCTGTGGTTTTTTCCTATGTGTATCTAGAATGTCTTTGAGTATTCTTTGCAGGGTTGGTTTGGTGATCATGAAGTTCTTCAACTGTTCTTTATCATAGAAGTATCTTATTTCTCCATCCATTTTGAAGGACAGTTTTGCAGGGTACAGCAGTCTGGGTTGGAAGTTGTTTTCCTTTAGGATCTGAAATATTTCACTCCATGCTCTTCTTGACTTCATTGTTTGTGTTGAGATGTCTGCTGTGAATCTGATAGATTTTGCTTTATAGGTGATCTGTCTTCTCTCTAATAGCTTTTAATATTCTGTTCTTATGTGGGGTTTCTGGGATGGTGATTATTATATATCTGGGTGTAGTTTTATTTTGGTTATGGCTATTTGGAGTTCTATATGCTTCACTAATCTGAATGTCAGTTTCCATTCTCGTGTTTGGGAAATTTCAGCTATTACTTCTGTAAATAGCCTCTTGATATCATTTGTGTTTTCCCCTTCTTTTTCATTTATTCCTATTAATCTTAAGTTGTTTTTCTTTGCATCATCTTGCAACTGTTGAATTGTTATTTCTTAATTTCTTGTTATTTTCAAAAGATCTTTCCTTTCCTGTTCACTAGCTACAATCTTATCTTCGAGGTCTGAAATTCTATCTTTACTTTCATTGAGGTGGTTTTGGCAACTTACAGTAGAATTTTTGATTCCCCGTATGTCTCTTTGAATCTGCTTTGTATTCTGTTTGTTTCTTATACTGTTCATTCAGGGATTCTATCTCTTTGCTTTGTTCCTCTAATATTTTAGCTGTGTCTTCTTTAGATGCATTTACTATTTCTTTCTCTACTTTTATTATTTCTTCTTTTACCTGGGAAATTATTTCTAATTTGAGTTCCTTTATAGCTTCCCGTACTTGCTTCTTTATTTCAGTTGATATCATTTCAGGTATTTCAGGTGTATGACTAGTATTTTCTTCTATACTTTATAGAAGTATAGAATTTTTCTTTATAACACTCTAAATCATTAAAAAATGTAAGCAAGCATAGTAATGTTTCATCCAGCCTCATGGACCATTCCATTGTGTGCTTTCTTGGGGTCAGCTTTTATGAGATGGGCTGGAGTTTTGAGATTGCATTTTTGTCTTTTGTTTTGTCATTTTACATATTTCCGTGTTTCAAGGGATGTTCCAAAACTTTCCCTGAGCGTGTTGGGAATCACCTCCTGGGCCCTCAGCTCCTGGGACTCATGGGTCTTAGCTCCCCTGGTTGAATAAAGTTTGCTGTGTGTGGTCCACTGAAGCCTATAAAGCCTTTCAGGGCTAGTCCAGTGTCCTAGGGGGCTGGGTGGGCACCCAAGCACCGGGAGTGATTTCCCAAACTCTCCCGGGCCATAGCCAGGGAGCTGGAACTCTGCTTGCCACTGCTTGGGCCCACCTCACCTCTCAGAGCCTGCTTGTTCCCCTGGTTGAATAAAGGTCATTGGGCGTGGTCCATTCAAGCCTGGGAAACCTCTCCAGGCTAATCCAGTGTCCCAGGGGGCTGGGTGGGCACCCCAGCACCTGGGAGTGATGTCCCAAACTCCCCTGAGCTAATGCCAGTGAGCTGGAACTTCCCTTGCCCTTGCCGCTGTGTGAGCTGGAACTCTGCTTGCAGCAGAGTGGGCCTACCTCCCCCTAGAGCCGGCTTGTTCCCCTGGTTGAATAAAGGTCACTGAGTGTGGTCCACTCAAGCCCCCAAAACCTCTCCAGGCTAATCCAGTGTCTTAGGGGCTGGACAGGCACCCCATTACCGGGAGTGATGTCCCAAACATGCTGGAGCCAAGGCCAGTGAGCTGGAACTTCCCTTGCCCTTGCTGCCATGCAAGCTGGAACACCCTTGCAGCCATGCGGGTCTATGTCCCCTCTGGGAGCTGGCCTTTTCCTCTGTTTGAATAAAGGTCCCTCAAAATTCTAAGTTTCAAATCTGCCTATAGGATTTGTGCTTAGTATTTAACATAAAGTCAGAATCTGGCAATCCCAGAGAAACAACAATCCTACAAAGCATGTTTGGTCCTTTACCATATTGTGTATTGTAGATAATTAGGTCCCTGCTGGTTTCCTTGAATTGGGCTTATTTTCCTAGGGAGTTTTGGCAACATATTCATTATTAAAAATTTTTCAATTTTTAAAAATTCCTTTTATACAATAAAATAGAGGGAAAAGTCAATACAAGTAGTGCAAGACTCTTACCTATTTGGAAAGAAGTTTTCAGTTTTTCCCAAATCAGGCCAAGTTTAAGAAGGCTATTGCACATCCGGTAATATGATAAAACCTAATTTATCACTATCACAGTCTTATGTTCAATATGGGAATTCCCAAGCCCAGGCTGAACTGTGTGCAGCATGTTTGTTTGTTGCTTCAGAGGACCTGACCACTGAGAGAGTAGCTTATCAAAGACTCAATATTCTTCTTGTATCTAGAAATAATTCCAGTTATATGCGTGGAGTCTAGTCTGTGATGAAAATCTCCTCTGTTTATCTAAGAATAAAGCTGTTGTTGTTTATTATAAACTCAGTTTTTAGTAAAATAAAATATTTGGATAGGAAAGCAGTTTAATAGTGATTGGAAGAACTAAAGAAAAGAGGTGTAGGAAAACACCTATACTGGTTCTAAAATATTAGCTAAGTTAGTGAATGCTGTACCAGATAGAGCTGTACATCTTTTATGCATCAAATTCAGGGCCTTATGCACTGAAGGTGTGTGTTCTGTCTGTGAGTTGCACCCCTAGCCTAACCCATTTAATGTTTGTCATAATCTTACAGTGAAGATGCTCTTATTATTCCTGACTTTGTACAAAGGAAATGAAATGAAGAGAGGTTAAATAACTTTTCCAAGATTTCACAGGCAGGGAAAAACTGAGATTTGAGCATAAACAATCCAGACCCAGAACCCAGACATTTTATTTGCCATGTTACACAGCCAGCTGCTCTTCAGCAAAGAAAAATACAACCCACTGGCACTCAATGGAAACATTATGAAGCTTGTTTACACTTTTTAATGGTTTAGAGTGTTATAAAGATGTGTTTGTGGCTATGTGCACATTGTGTATATGACTGTAAATTTTCAATGATTTTATTTCATGCTGCAGTCTAAAACGAACTCAATTCCAGTCAGTCATCTTAGTCTACCTTCTATAGTTGTAGTGTCAAGTTCCTTGTATTTTAGCTTTAAAATTTTAATGCCTTAGCTTTCATCAGTGTGACAGTCAAATCACTCAGATTTATGCATATCTCCAAGACTTTTTATATCCCCATTGAAAGATCTATATAGATTTATTCTCTTCTTGTCTAATTAAATTTTTCCTTCAAAGACTATTTCACAATTCACTTCTTTAATGAAATTCTAATCAGCTAACCTGCTATCTTGACTTTTGAAAATCTTTGAAATATGTTTTACATCTAGAATATATATTGTATCATACCAGATGTGAAACTTGAGTGTAAGATTAAGAATGTTGTAGCTTTACTAGTCAGAAAGGCTGCCTGCTATTGAAGAAATCACAGAAAGGCAAATTTCAAGGGACAAAACAAGGAACAAAGAACTTAGAAAATATAGCAGAAATCAAACATTAAAAGACAGTCTGTGGTCTATAACAAAATCAAGAACTTACCTAAAGCTAGTGAAAACCCAAGGAAAGATACAATAGTTATGTGACTTTTTAAAAGAATACTGATTAACAAACTCCGTTATTGAATTCTTTCTCTATCATCCTTTCAGTATTTTTGCTGGTGGCAATGTGGAGTGTAGATATGGGAAACTTTAAGTTATTATTTTGTTTTAGGTAAAAGTTTAAAGGCATTTCTGGTTTAACAGGAAAGTGGCAAACGACATATTTAAGAGAGATTTCTCGGTCAATTTGATGTACAGAAAAGGAAAAGAAATAATCAAGAGGGGTTTTCTCTCTGTCTCTTTTTTTTGGCTTTAGGCTACATAATTCATTGCAGTATTGTTAAGTGAGTGAAGTATAAAAGGAGGAAATAGGTGTTGAAATGCTCTCATAGTGGACTTGGCTGTTAACTCCTGCAGGGAGTTACATGACAGCAGGCAATTGGAAGATGTGATACATGGCCGAAGGCAGTAGTTCACAATAGATACACGTGGGATCTTAGGGTATTGCCTGTTATGTAAGTCTGGATAAGAAGATTTAGGAGAAAGTGTATAGAGTATTGGGGAACTGGGACAAGATGAGACATCTTCAAAGCTTAGAGAAAGCAGAATGAATAGCTTCTCCTATTCCCCATACATAGGTAAAGGCTGATTGTTCATGTGTCTAACAGTATTCCTAAGTCCACTATAACTGCAGAATTAGGGCCACAAATCCACACTGCACAATTGATGTACATTTAAAATGAATGAATAATTTGGAAACTATGTGTATTTAAAATTTTAATTCAAAATATTTAGGGAATTTAATTGCATGTGAATGAAAATCAGTCTTCTTGAGTGAATGATATTGAATGTAAGCATTATAAATAACCAGCACTAGGTATCATATTCTTGAAATTTTTTATTTTAAATATTCACATTACAGGAATTCTTCAACCTGAATTGAATATCATTATTTACACATTCCAGGAACAAATCCAGTGGTAAATCAGTGAGGTACTTACACTGAGTACATGAAGTGTGATTGAAGAAAAATTTGTTCGTACACACACAACAGGCTCAAAATTTTTGTACATTTATTCCTGCCTTGTAATTGTAGCAGAGATCATTGAAGTCACTATTAATTGCTAAACAAAATTTCACAAAATTATAGCAGTCACACCATATATTTATAAGCCCAGAAATATCTCTATGAGCAGAAATGTCATTTACATTATGATGACATAAAGGGAAGGAAACTTCAAATGATATCTCCAGCTTAAACCATGGAAAACACAAGTTCTCCAAAAAGTGAATATACAGATTTCCTGTGGCATCTTGCCTTGCATGGCTTATTAAAATATTTGTTTAGCTGCCATAAAATACTATGTTATTTACAGGTTTGATCAATGAATGGAACCATGTGGTATCAAAATTAGAGCCCAGATCAATGTTTGATGAGTGTCACACACACCTCATCTTGGATGCTGCAGTTGGTCTTTACATTGCTGGGACTGGCTACTTGTCATTTGAATTAATAAGTACTTCAAGGATACAAGATCCAGTTACCTGATTTTCACTTGGAATAGCAGCTAAAGTCCAATTTTCTTAATATTATATTAACTTCTCTGAAACTGGAAAATTGAGCATAGAGGAGCCAATTCTCTAAATAAATAAATTAATAAATAAATAAATGCATAAATATGAATGCCAGTCTCTTAAGAGCATAGCAATGAAATTATCTTGCAATACCATAAATGCTAATATTGGTTTTTTAAAGCTACAAAAAACAATGTTCTAGCATTAAGATACGATCAGTGATTAATTCCATTTGGGTAAGGGGTGCTTGGTGAGTGCATATTATCTGTGTGGAATTAAAAATTTTTAAATGCACAAGTATATTTTCTAAAATAAAAAAAAAGGCCAATGAAATCAAACAAAAAGCACCTTTCACTGAATGGAGTGATTTTTGCTATATTCAAAGACTTCTTAAATTATCAGCACGGAAAGGAATGTCTAGCTGACATTCATATTCTTCCTACATTTAAAAAATTACTTAGGTTAGTAATAAAAAAAGCCACCCCCACCCCGCTGTCTTTACTGCCTGGATGCTGTATGTTAGTGTTGCGCATACTTGACCTCAAGTATTCCCCCTTTCCCCCAGGCAGTAGTATTGATTTTGGCAGGAGAGAAATGAGACAGAGAGGGAGAGAGAGAGGGAGGGAGAGAGGGACAGAGGGACAGAGGGAGAAAGGGAGAGAAAATTTCTGATTACAAAAGCTGCCATAATATTGTGTTCATAGAATAGAAATACTTCAGATGATTTTTCTATATCTCCATGCTTCATAACAATACATTGTTATACAGTGAATGGTATCATTTTCTAACAAATGATTTTATTTTTTATATTTCATTTCCAGTAACTCCAATTTTTTTTTTCCTCAGGGAAATTTTTAGTATAAAAGCCATAACATTAGAAAAAAAAGCAAATCAACATTGTTCGTTGGCTCATAAGCACTAAGAATAACATTTTCCCTCTACTAAATCTTTTAAAAGGGCTTTTGAAAGGATGTGGAATGCTGCTCACAGATCAAGACAAGGCTGTGTGTGTTGGCAGTAAAGATTCCCCCACAAAGATGCATGATCACCAACTGCATGCATTTTTCACCTAATATAAACAATCTTAATATTGCAATATAATATTTAACATCTTATTTCAAACATGCATTGGCTATTAAAATAAGACTTTAAAGAAAAAATGATGTTTGATATAAAATAATCATGTTCTTTTGTGTGTGGAAAAATACTCTACAAAAAAATAAGTAGAAAAGTGATTTCTGGTCAATGTGTGATTTTATCTATAAAAATCCAGGTGACTAATTAGTGTGCTTACAATAACCGTATCAGGTCTGCATCACAATACACCCACAGAAGGTTAATGGCATTAACAACTATTAGCACAATGCAGTTAAATTCTTATCAGAAATAACATGAACCAATAAACTGTACATTTGGCAATAGGTTTCAGGGTATTTTTAAGAGTTTGCTTAAATATGACAATACAATAATGCAAAATTACAATACATTAATAAAACATACAATTATCATCCAAATAGTTTACGGGTTACCGACCCTTACAATTCACATATTGGATAGAATTGGCACATCCATTTCAGTGTGATTTGTAACCTCCTTGTTTACGTGTAAGTCTTGATTCAAAGTTACATTTGAACTGCTTAAAAATATATTGGCATGTGTGTCTGCATACATAGTCTAGAGGAAATGAGGTCAGGAGGAAGCATGCAAAGTTCCCACTCTTCACTCGTAGATCTTCACTGCACCTTTCTTTTTTTTAGCAACTTTTAAATCACAGCTCTGTAAGAAATTGTCTGTTAAATTTTTCCCTCTTTTTTGTGGCTCACTCAGCATTGACATAACCATATGGAATGCAGCAAGTAGAAAGAATAATCTAGAAGGCTATATGGCAGCCCATAGGATGAAATTAGAAATTCTAATCAATGTATCAGCATTTATAAAGAGCTTTCTGGTGATTTTAGTATCAGTCCATTCACCTGTAGCTTATAGATGAGGAATCTGTGGCTCAGAATTGCTAGTAAATTGCACGGTAGATTATGAAAACTACACCTTGCATTACAATCTCATTTCCTACTCATTTTCTTGTTTCTTGGTGACATATCTTTTTCTGCAGCTTTGTGAACCTGAGTCTAGGTACAGACTTGTATGTTTTTATTTTTTGCATTTAATGACTCCTACTACATTCATATGTTGTTTTATGTTCAGAATAAACCACATTATTACAGTGAAGATAATTAATCACAGTAATGTTATTCAAAGTTTGACTAGATGAATCTCTACAGGTAAATATTATGTCTCACTTTTGACATACATTATTTATTTCTTAGGAATTTTATATATTTTATATTGTCATGATTATTCTATTATCCTTAACTCCTAATAAATCTGATTTTGAGAGAAAGAAAAAGAAATAAAGGAAAAATGAATATTTATATGTATTTTATTTATAAGGCTATCATCAAAATAGCTCATATATTTCAGTTTTTAAGAACAGAAATACACCATTGCTTTTACCTTTTCCTCTTCCTGTTTTAATGGCATAAAATCTGTTAATCTTCCAGAGCTCGTAATGATTAAATATAGAGCATTTATAAGATGAAGATGAACTATTGGTCAGCAGTATTTGTCCTCAGATTATTTTAAAGTATTGTATGAAACACTCAAGATAGTTCATTTGTTTTCCAAAAAGCATGCTTATTCCAATTTTGCATAAACAATCAAAATAATATTGTTTGCTCAAAGGCCTTTGATGAAGAAACCAGTGGGTAAGAAACTTGTTCTCATAACAGTAACTGGAAGCATTTGTACCACCATAGTCAGTCTCGTCTTGTGATTTCACCTTTGGATAAAGATAATAACTTCAGGATCATCTTAACTGTGGGATTAAAAGTGGCTAATGAGGCCAGAGCAAGATTGGGTGGTGTACTGCTGTAACTCTGGTACATATTTCTTACACAGCGATTGACCTTGGGTTGCCAGTTGAGTCTTTGGGTACGCTTTCTGTCAAGGCTGCTTTTCTCTTTCCTCAGCCCTCATTAGTCAAAGTGAAATGCAAAAAATGGGTAGAAAAGTCATCACAGTGAACAAACTACTACAGTTTCATACTCTGCAGAAATCACTTTTAAAACATGGTGGTGGCTACAATTCACAATGGAATTTCATAAATCTTAAATTTAACGTAATTCATATAAACACTAATTTAAAATTTTTTAGTTTCTGGAAAATTCAGAAAGACAATTCCATTTTAAAGATTTCTACTAGTGTAAATGAAATGAACATTTCCAATGTGTATTTCCAAGAAATAGAATGAGAAACTGCTTTTAAAATACTATTTTGAATATCATTCAGTTTTTCACATATAAAAATAAAATTTTTCCTTAAGTATACTTTATTTTTTTGTTTTAGCCAAATATAGCTTAAAAACTATGCCCATGAGCAGTTCAGATTGCTCACGTCATAACTCTATTTATTAGGCAATTAGCAATTAGAAGAGTCTTAATCACAGTCTGGCTAACAATCATTTTATTTCTGCACTATTAAACAAATACATTCCTGTTGACTGAATTTATATCTTAGCATTTTAAAAATATCATTTCACTATTTTGTTTGTTTTTCACTTGAAGAAAAGTAGATTGGAGATTTGCTTTTCTTTTCCAACTATTACTGACTAACCCTGTTGCTGAACTATTGAAGCATTTAAAAGGAAGGATAAAATTAAGTCAGTGGATATTTCTAAGTCTTATTTCCTTGCCATAAAATAATCTCTGGGAATTTTGCTGCTGCTCTCTTCTGGGACTCAGGCTATATCAACTGTAGTAAACTAAATTAACTATTAATTTACTGATTGTTCATAACAGTGAGGGAAATTAGGTTTGTTGGAATTCCAACTATTTAAAGAAATAGTGTATGAGTTTAGTAGTGCAAACAATGCCTACTCACTACCGCTGCCTGTTGCCCACACTCCCTCAGTGACTTAATAATTACATACGTGAATAAATGCTTTCACAGTATATTTATTTGTTTCCCATCTGGTGAATATTATTCCTTAAGCTTGTTTAAATTTTTAGAAATCTACCTGCTTATCTGCTTAACATCTTTCAGAGTTTAAACACGAAATTGAGGATATCTAGTTAGAATTTTCAGTTATTTTTTATAACAATAAAAGAAAATGGAGTAAGGGATATAGTTCAGTGGTAGAGTGTTTGCCCAGAATGTTCAGGGCTGTGGGTACAATTTCAAACATCCCACAGAAAAGATAAAAAAATACCAGTGTAACCCCTTTGAAGACAATTTCATTTTGTCCTTATAGAACACACATCAAGAGTATGCAAACTCTGAGAAGTCAAGTAACTTGGACACAACTAGCTAGGCAAACTTGGACCCAATTCCACAACTGTCTTAACAGGTAGATGCTATAACTCATTTCACATCGTAATTGAAAATTATCTTTCTATTTTTACATTCATGGGCTTTGGAACTCTGTAAAGCAGGCTCTTCAACATGTGCAATAGATTAGCAGATTATAGAAGCATAAGATTTTATGGTTGTAAAGGATCCTAATAATTGTTTAGCCCAGTCTTTTGCATTGAAAAATATAAACATGCAGTTAGAAACCTAAAGAAGAAAAGAAGAGATATTTTTTCAACTTGTATAACTTTTTCTAACACTTCCCCGAGGTTGAGAATCCCTCATGTGTAGACTGGTGTTTTCCAGAGATGGTACTACATCAACATTACTTCTGGAGACTGAAACTGTTTACCTCTGGCCTCTATCTCAAACCAATTCAATTTGATTTTTAAGATAGGGCTTAGACATCCACAGTTAAAAACAGACAATCTTGTTTGTATGACTCTATTGTGCATTCATACCTAAGAACTATGCTCCCAACCACACATAATGCGCAAGAATGCTTAGAAACTGAATAACCTGCTTCAAATCACAAATTCACTGAGGAGTCCAATATCATGCATAAAATAACTAGCAATAAAGAATGCATTGGTTCTTAAATAAGAGAAATTACTGATGTATTTAGAAAGGTTCCAGATGAACTAAAGAAATGCAGCACTTTAAATCTGAGTGTAGAACACTTTCTATTTAGCAGGTAGGATGTGGACATCAGAACCGTGTGGGGTCAGTTTTTAAATACAAAATTTAAATCCTAGCTCAGACCCAGAAAATCAGAAGCATATATTACTGACAATCTTTCAAGAGATTCTTCAGCAGCTAATCTAGAAAGTCTCCAAGACATATGTGCATTTGAAAACCACTGGCTTACGATATGATGGTTTGGCAAATATAATAGTATATCTTATGAAATAGATTAAATATTTAAAAAAAACTTGTATGAAGAGATTCCAATGGCATGAAAGTAACTCAGGAATCAGCATGGTTAGCAATGTCTGTTGATTCTAGGTCTGTTGATCCAGAAACCACTCTTTCAGTAACACGGACAAATGAAGACCAACATTAGACTTTTTAAAAGCAAAATATTTTCACTGTAAATAAAGTGTATCAACATATATTTGTCATGAGTTAAAAAATAAATAAACTTTCTGAATGCATTCAATCAGCTTACTCAAATTACTATATTATTGTCACTGAAAATTGCTTCAAATGCTTCTATCGAATTTCTGAATCAGTAAATGTTTTTAGATTACTGTAATAAGAATTTAGATATACAGAAAAATCCAAATACTTCCCAGTTTATGGTTGTTTTTGTAATCAGTTAAGTTCTCAGTGAGTAATGAGTTACAAAGGATGTCAGTAGACAGCTAAGGGGGGGAGGGAAGTAAAAGGAGGAAGGTTAGTTGATTGAGCACTTGCTATAATTTAAGCTCCAATAAAGAACAAAGTATATTATTTCATACATTAGTTTAAATAATCAGTTTTATACTTTAAATGTATATATAGAAAAATAAAAGGAAATTTTCTTTGGAATATTTACTTCCAAAAATTATTTTGAGATGGTCTTTGAAATTTCATTTCCAGTGCATCCATGTATTAATTAAAGAGCAGTAGTGCCGGAGGGAACCTTTCTACAAAAAGGTCCAGCGAGGTTAAGTGGCTTTCCCACAACCACAGCTTGTTGAACTAATAACTTAGACTAGCATTCTTCATACTTCTAGGTTATGTCTCTCATTTAGGTTGTGCAAACTTTTTGTAAAATACTTATAAGTATGCATTATATAATATGGGTTACTGAGAGAAAGAACAGTTTGGTAGCAATGGAGTTTATCCATTTTCAAAATTCCAAAACAAATGTTTGTATGACAAACATCCAGAAATACAAAACCATCTTCATTGCTGCAATACAATAGTATGAAGTTAGGAAGTTAGGGGAGGATTAAACTATATTTCTGTCTTCTTAGTTTGGTAATAAGTATCTGCCATTCATAGTGCTTGCAGCTTATATTCTTCTTATTTATTCTATTTTTCATTTCTATTAGAAGCTGTATTATTAATATTTAAATATATCATTGTTTTAAATCTTATTCAATGTTTCTTGCAATGTTATTTGTTTTCAGGAGGTCTTGGAATGGAATAGGAAACAAAAAAACCTATGATGACTTTCATCTGCCAGGCAGTAAATTGATCAATAAAATAAATGTAAAATATCACTCCAATTGGTACCAAGGAGCTGATACAGTCACTACATTAATAATATTTTGCATGACTACCAGCAATATTAATTTGTTTATTCAAGTATTTCTGAGCTTCTCTCCTGCATTAGACACTGTGCTTGTCCTGTAGATTCTGAAGTCTGCTATATTTAACAACTTGGTTATAATTTAAGAAGCTTTCCTAAATGAGACTAGCATTCAGAGAACTCAAATATATGCTCAAACACAGTTATTATTTTTTAAATACAGATTTTTAAATATTATTTTATACAAAAACAATATCTAGGTGATTATCCCAAGACTTACGGAAACCAAGTTGAAAGCAGGAAAAAATAGCAGTAGCACAGTTCTTTTTTTTTTTTTTTTTTTCATATTTAACCTTCAGTTGGAGATACAAAGTTGAAGCTTTAGCAAATAATTTCAAAATGTTTTGTTAGTTTACATTTTAAATACTCTGCATTTTTTTTATTTTCTTAATTGTCAGGAGTTTTATAGTAAACATAAAAATTTTAAGTTGATATTAGTTCTAAGATAATTTTTAAAGTTTTACTTCACATTGTCAAATTTATGGTTGTCATAAAATATGTGGCAGTTACAGTCTTTCTTTTCCAGAGAGTAATACTAAAAGATAGTGATAATTCTGTATTTATTCTTATTAGTAAGGCTTATAATAGCATTTATTTTTATTAAGGCCTATAATAATTACTATTTATTGAGATCACAATACTTTTTGGTATTTTGAAATAAAATAATTTAAGTGGTATATTTTCTTTTTAGTCCCACAATTTATTCCCAGGCACAGTTACATTTATAAAATTCAGAAATACTTCTATGATGAGGTGGGAATGATGGAGAGATAGGACCCTTACATCCTCTTAACCACTGTCACTAGTTAGGCTGCCTGTGTGTATATGTGTAAATGTATGTTTTAAATAACTATCATCTCTGAATCTAGTTAATTCAATAAATGACTTAACTTGCTATAATTCCTTCTAACCTTAAAACTCATGATCAATAGAGCTACAACTGAAGGGTTCAAATGACACATTGGTTTGACTGTGCAATTTGAAAATTTACTAGTCTTGGATAGGTAATGGGTTTCAACAGAGAGACATATCAGGTAAGTCCTTACACCCTTGACTTGGGTCATATTATCAGCATGTAATTATAGTTACAATCCAAGAAAGAGCTTTAATTCATAGTAAACAATAGAGGCCATTTCTCTTGTGTCTTGCAGTAATTTAAAATAATCATTGTTCACTTTAGTAAAAGCAAGGCAAAAATGCTTTTCAGCTTTCAGAGAAAGTATCTTCTAAATTTATTAGCAATGCATATTCTTGATATCCCAACATTTTGATCAAAAAATGACAAGTGTAAATTATGAGTTTGAAAATTATAACAATAAATGTAAGTGAAATCTTTATTCATCTATCAGGACATCCATGAAGACATATTATTCTTTGATTATTAAGATAAGTTAAAAATAGAGCCAAGTGAATGCCCTCAGAATATTCTAATAAATTTGATGGGTTTTGCAAGAATGAAAGAAAAGCATTAGTGATTCAGAAGATGCTTTCCTTGAAAATCTTTAGCACCAGCTTTTCTCACTGTTTTTCCTTATGTTCAGATTTTCCCCTCTCCAACCTATGGAAGAGAAATTCTGTAGGTAGATGAAAATTTAGGAATATATTCTTCAAAAATTTTATGCAGTGCTGGCTTATGTTGGTTCTGCAAATCTCTGCAGACCCAAGTTATATGTGTTACATATGGATAATTACTAAGATGTAATATAAAATATCACCTTCAATTAGTATCTTTAAGGTACAACTTTCCCTTCCCTTGACTTTCAATGCCATTCATTTATTCATTGTAAAATGATTCATCGAATCCTAGCATTGTGTGTTTCTTATAGATCAACACTTTTTTATATTTAACCTATCATTGACCATTTTATTTACTTTTAAATGACAGGTTGGATTTTCACATGTTATGTGCCATCTTTTTGTGTATATGGCAAAATAAAACTGCTAGAAATATTAGGACCTCAAAATATTTTAAATTAATAAGTAATTAGGAATTATATTTCAATAGTAACATTTATAAACATAATTTGTACCTTTATGTATCCTTTTCATTGGCATTTGAGGAAACCACTTATTATCATAACAAATGTTATTAATATTGAGGATTATCCTACATTCATTTAAGGGTTATTAGTACTATTTCCTAGGTACTTAAAATGATAGCAAATTGGATATGTAAGAATTCTTGAATACTTTAAGACCATAAGAATAATTGGCTGCTTTTTCGAGTCAGCTTAATGAAAATAAATGTGAAACATAATAACTTCCTGAATAGAACAGTTCTCCTTCATATCTTACTTAATGCATGCATAATTCTACCTTCACCAATGTGGTAACCAGGTACAAAATAGATCAAACAATTATACAGTGTTCAATTCTGAAGTCAGATAGGTCAGAATGCAGTCATGGTACTTTTTCCTTTCTAACATTGTGCAAATTTGGAATTATAGATTATAATATTTAGTAAAGATCTTTCATACTTTAAGATGTGAATCGTGCATTTGCATTTATCAGGTAGGCTGAACCCTTGATCAGTGTGGAAATAACAATAGAATCATCAACTCACAGACAGCTACAAAAATCTGAACAAGAATGTTTATAAATGACAGTGAAGAATAAATTATTTTTCAATGCACATAGTTAGGTATATACAGGATAATTTAAGACCAAATGGAATGATTGATAATTGTGAGTTCTTAAAAATCTCCATCTCCAGCAAATTAAACACATTACCCATAGGAGGGTGATAAAAATAAATTGTGACACAAAATCAGAATATCGTTTCTCCTCTTATCCTCAATATTTGGATGATATTTCATCAAGATATTTTGCTAAATATGCAAATGATGGAAAAAGTTAATTCCAAAACCATTTCTCTAAATTACCAACAGACTTATATTCTTGATGCCTTTTTACATGATCACAAGCCAAACATGCATGTGATTCCCAAAATCGTGGAAGATTTACAGTAAAATCTTTCCTCCAATTAAAGTAGCTAAGATATAACTTATTGTTTTTGTCAACTTCCTTTAAGTACTTTGCTAGCTCACTGGGAGAGTTATAATCTTCTACATGAATGAAAGAATCTGCTGGAATATAATTTTCATAGTTTTCCCTGGATGGTCCCAGAACAACAGGTACAGATCCAGCCAAGAAAGCATTATAGAGCTTTTCTGTTATGTAATCTTTATGAATCGAGTTTTCAAAAGAGAGATAAAATTTACAAGTAGATATAGTAGGAATCAAGTTCTTATCATTCACATATTCTCCAAATGCTTGACCATAGGTATGGATTTCAATACTTTTGCTTAGCTCATTGTAATACTTGACCCTGGCATGCTCAGGGTTCCAGTTACTTACAACCCAGCACACCAACTTCTCTTTGCTTGGCACTTCAAACACGAATGGGTTTGTGCTTACTGTCAAGAAGCCATAAGGCACTTGGATATCTGAGTCACGGCGGTAGGTTAGAGTCAGATTGAACAGGTGCTCAATACCACTTTTTTGGGGAGTATGAGTTGGTGATTCCAGATTCATCCAAATCCATTTCTGGAAAGGTGGCCTAGCTTGCTGAGGCAAATTAGTCAGATCCCAGCTGATGTCTCGGTGATGTATCAAGACTGCATGTGACTTGTTGTACAGTGAACGGTCTGTTGTGAGATGACACCCTTGGATGTTGAACATTGCTTGGCAGGATGTAAGGTCAAAGGTTTGCCCGAACGGCCACACCCACACCAGAATAGTAGTTTCGTTAAAATAATCAGTTTTGGAAGAGAAGAAATTTTTCATTTTCAGCACTGAGCTGGCAGATTCCATTGGACTCAAGATCCAGCTACTAGTGGGCTTGATGTAAATAAGCAGACATGCCATGAAGCAGCCCAGGATAATGCAGACGATTAAAAATGGCCGCAGGATTCCTTTGGATGTTGATGTCATACTTTTTTCTGTGGAACAGAGAAAGATAGGGGAAGATAAATATAGGAAAAAGAAATACAAATTTAAGTGAAACATATGGTACGCTGGAGAATACAATCACAAAAGGAATTTCTCGGTGTTTTGTTAAACTCTTTTAACAGAGTTTCTAGTTTCAGAGTTATTGTTTAAAAAAATTTCTTTGTAAGCCAAGAAACTGGTTTTAAATGGAAGTTTCCCAGAAACCCTTACAAATAATAAACCAGAATTTGTTTTAAATAAAGCAGCATACGCTCAAGCAATAGTCACATTTTTCTTCTGTATCTGCTTGTTGAAAACAGGCACAAGATAGTGTTATCACTAGGGTGATGGCTAAAAGTTTTAGTCTTTTGATACTTTATCATATTTTCAAACATTTCTTGGTTGATATATTTACTTATTTACTAGCATGTGAGACTGTTACATGTTTGTAGATCAACTGGAACTTAATAGAAAACTAAATTTTAAAAGGAAAAAGTTATGATTTTTACAAATGTGTCAAGATAAACTAGAAAATTAAGTTCTTTTTACTTGTACTTTTTTCTTATAATTTTCTCTTTTATAATCTACTAAGATATAGTAATCAACTATGCTCTATTGGCATTGGAACAACATTCTCATTTATAGTGACATTGGGACATTAAAAAGATTTTCTTTGTAATGACATGATATTAATATTATAAAAATTAAAATAAGTATGTTCTCAAATGGGTATTACATGGAGACCAATTTGTATCTTATGAATTTTAGCAAACGTGGTCAAAGAAGCTTTTGTTTTTAACATGTCTTCCAGAATTTCCCTCATTGGCATTCAGTGAATCTTTATTAATAAAAGCACAATGATATAATATGTAATATACTTGCAAAACTTTTCTCAAGTTCCTACTGAGTCACTGATATTCATTTTGTTCTTCTTACCAAAATAATGTACTCTGTTGATTTAAGACATTAAAATATTTTGAAATCTTCATTAAAACTAAGATAGAATATTAGCTGTCTAATGTTCAAAAAAATAGAGAAATTGCCCTTCATTTAACTACCTAAACTTAAAAACTCATTCTTTGCTAGTTATTCTTAAAGCATATAATGTTTTATGATTAGTAAGGCTTTAACTGAGTCCAAAGTTTTTGGACCTTGTATTTTAGGCTACTTCTAGAATGTAATTATTGGAATCAGTGGTTTTACATCTTACTGTCAAAGTTAATTTCAGTTCTGAAATTTATAATAGAAGAAAACTGAAAAATATATACATACATATATAAGATAGCATGTATATATACATACATATATAAAAGTTTATGTTTGTATATATTTATGTATAAATTTATATATGTTAACTCAATATATATATATATATATATATATAACCATATGCATAACAATTAGAATACAGAGAAAAATCAGGAAAATAATTAAGAAGGATATCTCATTTATTGGGAGAAAGTAGCACTGAAGATATGATATATGAAATATGATATGTGGTTAAGACAGTATTTAGATGGAAATTTATGAATTCACACGGTTTGGGGAAAGTAATGAATTGGGCAACTCAGAAGCTAGACAAAGAACAATGGTAGAGAGCTTAAGAAATAACAGAGATAAATTAAGGTAAGGGTACAAATTACTGAATTTGAAAGAAGCCATAATATCACAAGTTTTGAAAATATGAAACTTTTGGCAAGAAAGAAAAGAGAGATTCAACTTAAATACCAAAAAGGCCAAACCATTATTGACTTAGCTCAGATTAAAATTATAAATGACTATTTTGAATAATTTTATGCTAATAGATTTAAAAGATTTTTTGAAATTTTTGGTTTTTTTTGTGCCAATGTAGAAGTACCAACATAGGCATGAGAAAAAACCAATTTTACAGAAACTGAATTGACAAATGACAACTAAAAATAGACACTATGCCTAGACAGTTCTGCAGAAATGATAACAACAATGAATAGAGAATATTACCTCGCTTTTTAAAAAATAAGAAACAAATCATTTTAGAGAATAGAAAAATCAGGAAAGAGGTTTAGCTCATTTTATGAAGCAAATTACAATCTTGTTTCCAAAACAAGATAGGGTTTTTTTAGAAAGACCATTTTAATTTAAAAAAAGACACAAAAATAGAAGCACTGAGCCATAAACAGTGTTGAAAATGCAACACACTGCGATCCAGGACAGATTGAGGGTGGTTAGTTACCATTCTTTCTACCATATTAACAGCTAATTGAAAAATCAGTTGTTTTTATGACAGAAATTAAAGACTGACAAAATACTGGTGGCACATGCTTGCAATACTAGCACTTGGGAGGCTGAGGCAGGAAGATCGCTGTGAGTTTGAGGCCAGCCCGGGCTACAAAGTGAGTTCAAGGTCAGCCTGAACTGCATAGTAAAATCCTGTCTCAAAGACAAAAAATTTTACTGTCTCCTTTTTATTGGTACAACAGTAACATTAAATACAAATTAAGAGTATTTTTTTAACTAGTTGTTTACAAAGTAGGAACAAATGCAACTACACTTTTAAAATCTATCCTTTTCTTTGTATAAGACTGAAATTTAATGGCTTATAGAAATATTCTGATTAAAAATGTCTTGAAATCCTTTTAAAGTTAAAATGCAATGAGAAAAATTAGCTAAATAATAACATGAATTAAAATTATCATTCCATTAAATTGTATAAAAAAGCTGAAAAAAAACCTAAGTAAAATCTATGCTGTTATTTTAAAATTCCACCCTTTAAATATTCCATCTAATTAAATGATATTGATTCAATGTTATCAGGTTACAACAGTAATAATCACCATGTAATAAGTGGTTACACATAGTCAGGCCTTATGCCAAACATCATCGCACACACATCATTTCTGTAATCTTCATACAGTTGCTTTGTAAATGGAAAGTTGTTTTATCCCTACTTCTTTACAGATGTAGGTACTGGGGACAGAGATAAAAGTAACAAGGAGAACATTGAATTATACTTTTTTGTTCCTTCTACAATCTTCTTTGAATAAGTAATACAAAGATCAAAAATCCATTCACAGAACCTTATGTTTTGTTTTTTGATTCCTGTAGCATCAATGCTTTACTTTAAAATTAAAGACTATCTGTTCAATTTAGATCAATTTTTCTTAACAATACTTGACACTTATGTGGTATTCATTAAGACCAAACAATGATCTGAGTAGGTATATTCACACCTCCTCTGGGCACACAAACACATTCTTACACAAATAAGCTATTCAATTAACTCCCATTAGATTTCTATTTTATTAATAAAGAAACTGAAATCCAAAATGATTAACCAATTACCTCAAATGATACAATAAGTAAGTGATAGAGCATACTTTAAAACTGTAGTCCTTTGAGTTCTGCATCTGGACTCAAAGTATTTTATAAATATGTTTTATGATCGCTGATTCTGTAGGTTGCAGCCAAAGAATACAATTATCTCGGTAACAGCAGAATGCAAGCTCCATGAGACAGTTTGTTTCCTTCACTTTACTATCCCTGCCATGAAAATACAGTAGGTGCTTAATAAATGCTATATGTATGTTGTACGAATAAATGGTTGACTTACCGAACCTCAACTATGTGAAAAATATTGTGATAATTATATACACAAAAATTGAACTAAGTGTGAATGAAAGAAGGTGTACACACTTGCTTTCTCTGTTCATTTGACAAACATGTCTCCATGGAAAACTGCTACTGAAATTGATTTAGAAGTATTACTATAGGTAGATGAGTAAAATCTAGTTTTGCCTCTTTGTCATTGTCTCCAGGGTGGTATCTATCTAGTATATATTAGTTTGATAGCTTTTTTTCCCTCCCCAAATGAGGAAAAACTTTCTCTGAGTAGAAAATACTGTTCTTTCTACTATGTGCTTGTGTTAGTCATCTTTTGTCACTGGGACATAATAACCAACGCTCACATATTAAAGAGGTTTAGTATGGCTCATGATTTCCGGACACTCAGATCATAGTCAGTTGGTGAAGGGACCACGGGAAAATTACTGCAGAAGAGGGAGCCAGATACCAGATAAAGACCAGAAGGTCACATGTTCATGCCCACTCAGATACACCAGGATGTATTTGGAATAATAATAGATTTCTTTTAGATTTGTGCAAATGCTCATGCATAAAAATCTCCTACAAGTTCAAAATATAACTCATTATTAATAATGTCTGAGAAAATTTTGAACAGATATATGCAGAATCGTCTAATAGTTTGTGGAAGCATCTTTTAAAAATGAAGTGTGCTTTACTAATCTCTTGGTTGGCTCTGAAGACAATTATGTTGACATAATTCATCTTAACTTTCCCTGTGGCTTTTCCGTTTCTCTGCTTCCCATAACTTCGGATTACTTGTTTGCTCCCTGTTCCCTCTGCCTTCAGCTTTTCACTGCTGATGAGGTCAATTACTAAGCAAGAGGGGCAGTTACTAACTAGGTCATGCTTTGAACAGAAAATGCAGAAAATTTGCCTGCTAGAGCCAAACTGACATCCCCTTGACAGGAACCTTTGTACACATTCCTTACAACTACAATTTAGTAAGATACCCAAAAGATCATGCAATATTAACTATTAAGTTATTTTTAAAGCACTCAACGGTGTTGCTACAGTGCTCAGCTCAGACCGCAATGAATCCATAGAATACTGGAAACTGTAACAGTTTCCAGTACTGGACAGACTTGTTCATTTATGTTTAATTGTTTCAAATACTATCAGATAATATCCTTAGTATTATAATAAAAGAATCTTAAAAATACTGCTTGATAAGACCTGACAGAGAAATTATTTGGTTTCCCCTTAACTGGTTTCATTTTTAATGCTTTACTGAATGTTAAAGAATTAAAGGGAGCTTAAAACAGAACATGGTTAGAGAATTATAGACACGCATCAGGGTCTTAAGGAAACTGAGCTAACAGAGGAATCTTCGCTTTCCTTGGAAGCACATTTGTTTTTGAGAATGGAGCAGGTGGACCTTAATTTAAATGAAAAAGGGAGACTATACTATAGAATAAAATTCAATACTTGCCTAAAACTGTAAGATGGAATCTTTAGGCAGTAAGTAGTGTACCACACTACTGATCTTGTAACTCATTACTTGAGGGATTATTTGCGGGTGGCAGCTACTACTTACTTTTTCAAACTAATTTTCATATTTCATATTAGTAGCAATGTACAGTTGGAAGCAATCTACTCTATATTTTAACTGCCTTGCTTTTAACTGCCTTGTACTGCTCTCCCTGCTTCTGATAATAGCACCCCAGTTTGCTATTGGAGTATTACCTTTCCTCTCCTGGGTGCACTTCTAGAATTCCTAACCAATGTCGAGCATGAGAGTCACACTATTCAAGCTTTCTCTGGGGTGTTGAAATTTAAGCAGAAAGTCAACTGTGAAAAATGCTGGAGCTGATTTATCACAGTAGGGTTGCCTGAGAAGATCATATGTAAATTCTGATGAGATTCCTGGAAACCGCTACTGATTCCAGCTCTGGGCTTGGTTCTCTAGGTATTTCTTGAGTTCCAAGAGCTATTCCATTACCTTCTACTACTTTCATTGTTAATATCAATTATGTTTTGTTTTATTGCATGAGACAAACCCAAATGAAAAGAAACTTCAGCACAAACAGCAAATCTAACTGATATTTTCCCTTCTTTTGTTTTCTTCTATTCAAGACTCAAAGAAGATAATTTGAATCCTTCAAAATACATCTGAAAGTCTCTAGATTAAAAGAAAATATAAATTCCCAAAATATCTAAAGGCTATCCCCACTTTTTATTAATCATCACAGTGATTCAAATCAAAGTTCATTTATTTGGTGGTGTTAACTTGAAAGTATTTTTTAAATGGAACTTGTAGCAAACTATAGCTTAGGCAGGTTAAGGTTTGGAGAGTAACTTGCTATCCATATAATTTTTATGTGTTAATATTATCCTATTAATCCAGAATTATGAAAAGTTTTCTGAGTATTGCACTGTTGTTTTAATGTTTTAAATTGCATAAGTTAGCTTTCTGTTTTCAGTTGATTTTGTTCTTGCTTCTTTGATTTTCTGCATACGTTTGTTCAAAATTTTGATTTTACTCTTCCTTACAATTTTTATGCTAAGAACACTTAGAAGATTAAAACAAAAAGTTTTATACTTTAACTGCTATATGCCAAATTATATAAACACTATATGTATATAGTGCACTATAAAACTGTATGTTCATCATCTCAGTTTCAAAGATTTACCCTGAAACTTAAAATTCTATTGAGCTTTTTGTGGGCATTACTATTCTTGGTTCCACAATTCTCTCCATTAGATTTTAAGTCAAATGCCTGCAGCCTTGGGAGAAATGCTATTTCCTTTTTTGCAAGTAGACACTTACTGATCTCTGAAACGCTATCAAATTTGTGTTTGTGGACACAGATCAAAGGTTCTCAGTATAATAAAGTCTCTGATTTTTCCAGGATTTAACTTTTGTTTTATTTCCTCTAACACTAAGGATGTTGCCAACGAACTATATCAATTGGATCTCCAACACTTTTCTTTTCCTCTGGATACTCTCCAGCGCATGCTAACCATTCCCTGATTTATTTTGGTGGTGGCTTTGCCTTTAGACAGTCTAATGGATGGCTTTTGAAAAAGCCTTTCCTTTTGTCTCAGATATTTATTTCCAATGTGGAGAGTAATACTAACTCCCTTCCTCCCCCCTACCCCCTGCACTATAATTTCTTCTACTGGGGCCACTTTCTACATTCATTTCTTTGAAATTTTGTCTTTCAGTTCAAGGATTAATCTCTTCTAGTTTGATCTTTCATCTTTGCTCTCGCCTCTCTATTCAATCACTAGTTCTTAATCACTGTTTTTATTCACTTTAGGAGCTCTATTTACCAGCTTCAGCTCAGTTAGTACAATCCAATCTGACACTGATCCCAAGTGTAATCTGGCTCAGACTGCAGACAGAGCCAGGCAGTGCTTTCATGACATTCTCCTAGAGCGTGCTTTCTGGTGCCCCTTGAGCCCAGCAGTCTTTCAAAACTTGGCTGTCAGCACCAAGCATCAGCACTCACTGTACTTGTCAGGTTTTAGCTCACAGCCTACAGCCAAACAGAGTCAAAGGAAACATTAAAACACACGCAATCAGTATTCTCATTTTGGGTTGATGAGTTACTATTTTTTTATTCCAGATGATAAGGTAGAGCAATTAACCCACTGGATTCCTTTTCACACCTCCTTGACTTCTAATAGCCACTCTTACACCAGTACTAAATCCTGCAATTTTACCTTCTAAGGTTTCCTTGCAGTAGTTTCCCTAGGTCACCTGACTATCATCTTCATAGAAAACACTGACTTTACTTTTCAAATGGTGCCCAATTTTTAACCTTTCAATTTGTTCACAGTGCGCAGACCTGCAGTTAGCAGCAGCATTGCTGGGGCTCCGAAAACAATATGCCAAAGTAAGAATCTAAGAAGTAAATCTTCCGCGGGACCTGCCTTTTCTTTAACCACTTCCTTCCTTGGAGGCGAGTCAAGCCTTCCTTCCTTGGAGGCGAGTCAAGAAGCTAGAATTTCTCTTTCCCAAGGCAAGAATAGGAACTAGAGTCTCTGTTCTTCAAAGCAAACATAAAGCATAAAGTAGCACTGTCATCTACTCCCACCGTTCCGTCCTGTTCAGGCCATAAAGAAATTCTCCAACTTACCCGGTCTTAGAGCAGATTGCAAGATCCCCATGCAGAAGGGGTCCTGCTTCATGTCTGGAAGGCAAGGAACACTGCACAGAGACTGCCAGAGTGGATCAGCATTTCAGGGTCCCTACTCCATCTACTAGCTTAGATCATAATAGATTTCACTCAGCCTAAGCACAAAATGGGTCATTCAGGCCTGGCGTTTTCATTCTGAAAGTTCTTGTGTCATTTAAACTTGTAATCAAATCAGCTTGCTATACTTTTCTCTTGTTAATCTTTTTATTATCAGGGAATCAGCTGTAACCCTGTATAATAACTAGGAAAGGGATTGCTTCCTTTTCCATCTCTGCATCATGATATGCAAATTTTCTCACCCCCAATCCTAGGCCTATGGGATAAAAAACTACAGGGAGAGGCCAAGCATTCTGCTGTTCTCCGAGCAGTTGTGATTTTAAACCACAGAGCATGTTGCCCTTTTGTTTAAGGCCCCTCGGTGGATTCCTTTTGGGCACTTTAACGTCCTTCTATGGTGTGAATGCCGTGGGTGGTAAGGCCCCCTCCTCTGTCTCCATCCTACCACACCGCTTTCGCTTTCTCCTTTCATTGCCTGCTCTCTGTTGCACCCACAGCATGGCCACGCTAGTCCATCTTATCCTTGGTTGCCCATCCGTCTCTTCTTTTTCTCTGGAAAGGTTTCCCTCCTTTTTTAAACAATGTACTTCTTTTCACTTTTCTGCTCTCTCAGCTCTACTGGCAGCCTCTTATGGAAGAATTCCTGATGACCTCCCACCAACACCTAAATCCAAGCCCTCTGCACCTGCTTCATAGAACTCCAGGCCACTTTTGTATAGCTGCTGCTGCAGCAGCTTTTCTTACATTTGCATATTTGGTTAATGTGACTGCTCCTATTGTCACTTCTATTCCATTGTACCTGGACTCTTAATGTAGAGACTGGGTGTTTGTACTCAGTAACTAGCATGTAAATCATACCTGGCATATTCTTACTCCCAATGTATTTTTGAGTGACCAAACATCTGCTATTTATTTTTAGCAGTGAATAAAGAGCTTCTCATTATTTTTAAAAATGACCAAGGCACCAGGCTAAGACTATAGATTTATAAAGATTTTGTTAATTAGTCTTCAGCAGAAATATATATTTTTTGTTCATTTAATGAATAAGTATGTATCATTTACTATCCAAAACATGGTTTTAAACAACTTACAGATATCAATTCCTTTACAATTTCTAACAGAGATGAAATGTATACTACAATTGTATACATTTGTATCTGTTTTTGCAAATGAGGAAACTGATGTATATCTATTTGTCTAAGGTTAAGTAGTGGGTAGTAAAGACTGGGTTGTCTTTAGTGGCCCAGTAAAGATTGATAGACTCCAGAAAGTGATGCTTTAAGAAAATACGTTGACAATAAGATTCTAGTTTACAATTGCAAAGAGTGTATGAATTATATGAGTCAACATTTATTTCACGTTGTTTGTTACTCTGGAGCCATTGTGTTATGGATTGAAAACTGGTGGTCAACTTTATACATGATGCTGTATTACATCAGCATGGCTCTGGGAGTGGATGTTTCACCTGAGGGAAGTTGCCAGCATAGATAGAGATGTGGAGAAGGAGAAGCTATTCACGTTAGTTGCATTAAGGCATTGAGGTGTTGAGGCGTTGTGGGCTCTTGTACGAGTTGCTGTTTGAGCCATTGGTTCTCCTGGAGGAGCTCTGGTCTTCACATTGAGCATTGCTTCCTGGCTCCAGAGAGGAAGATGTGTGCTGCTTGGTCTCCAGGATGAACTCGTCATGCTGGCTTCCTGGCACGTACTGAACTGTTCTTGTTGTCGGAGGAGCTCAGGGCCTCCGTGTCGCTGAGGACGGCTGTGGTGCTTTTCAGGACAGCCCTGGTCTTTGTGGTGAGTGTGACTTCTCAGCTCCAGCGTAGAACCCTCATCCTCCCAGCACAGCTCCTTCACCCCGCTGGCATAGACTTTCTGGCTTCCACCGCTGACCTTTGGGCCTTCCCAGCACAGATCCATAGAAGAGACTGGCGTGAGTCCTTCTTGTGGGCTCTAGACCTGCAGCTGGACTTATGGGAGGCATTGTCATGAGCACTGGGTCTTCATCTGGACTCATGTGGGACATTGCTATGGGATTCAGGCCCTTGGCTGAATATTCTGTCTTTAGCATTGTAGATATATTTCCTGCATTTTCTTGTAAAAAAGCTTGGGTGACATCATAAAAATAATATTGTAAACTCCATGTCCTTATTCTTATTGTTCTCTGCATAACCTATGACTACAACACATTGTTTATAAGAAACTTGATTCAGGAACAGTTTTCTTTGCTTGCATTCTGAAACTGATGGTCAAGAACAGTGAGTTCAGAGTATTTGAGGGTTGGATGATTATACTTCTGCCTGAAAAGAGGATATAGAGTAGTGAACTTGAACAGGGTAAGGATAGAGTTTTATTTTACTGTTTAAATGTTTACAAAGCAATCCCAGAAACTCCAAGGGTAGATGACACACAAGCAATTGCTGATCAAAGGCCTCTGTGGTAGTGTTCCTTAGGAGCTGCTTTGTCTTTCAGATGAATTCTTTATGTGCTGCTATAGTGAGTCAGCTTTGGAATTTACTCTCCAAGGACCAAGTTGGCAAAAATCAATATATGCAGAGAAAAGAAAGTGTTTAAATAAAGTTTTAGTTATGTATTACAGTGTTCCACCCAATACTATCAGTTAATATTTTTAGGAGATTTATAAGCATTGACTTTGGCCATTGCTTAAGCAGAATAATTGCTTGTCTGTTAATTTTTAAATTCAAACTGTGGATCTTACCAGATTACTACATAAATCATACATCTTAAATGATCATATTGTGAGAGTTTGGTTCTCCTTTGGTCGTGCCGTCAGAATTTCTGTTCTTCAAAGTGTCTCCCAGTTGGGTTTATGAAAGACCATTAAAGTTGTGTGTGGATTACAAATTTGTCTGATACCCATAATTCCTACTGACTTCTCCATCATCTGCTACCATTGCTTGAGAATTTGTTCGGTAGAATCTTATGCATACTCCTATCTGCTGAATGATGGCCCTAGCTATTCCTCTGTTGCCGAAGTTTGTGGGTTTGTGTTACTGATATAAAACTGGATATTTCAGCCAGGGACAGTGAAGCTTTAAACTTGTTAAGGCACAACATCTCTCTTAGAATAGTTCCTTTAGTTTCTTACCCTCTATCTGCTAATGATTGATGTTTCTATCCACTTTATAAGGCAAGGTGGTGAGTCACAGTAAACTGATTGCTTTGTCCCTCTTAGATTTCTTCTACGATTTTCCCTGATGTAACATTCTTGTCTTTTCTGTATATGATGGTTGAATGTATGTGTCAACCTGTTTAGACCATGAGATGTCACATACATGGTAGAACAGTATTTTCAGTTATGTCTGTGAAGGTGTTTCTTGGACAGATTACTATGAGGTTTGCTATGAGGAATAAAGCAACTGACCTTCCCTAATGTGCCTGAGCATCATCAAGTACAGTCAGAACCTAAATAAAGAGGCTGAGGAAATTTAAATTTGCTCCCTGACAGACTAGCTGAAATGGAACATGGATCTTCTGCCTTCTATGCCCCTGGTTTATAAGCCCTCAGACTTAGAATGAAACCCTCATTGTTATCTCATCCCCTTTAATTCTTCCATCAGCTTTCCTGGGTCTTCAATATGCAGATGGTGGAATATTCAATTTCTTAGTCCTCATAACCAGGGAAGCCAATAACTGATAATAGCTTCCTATGTGTAGGACATACAGTATGTCTTCTTTATATAGCTCTATATACTTTTATATATAGATATTCTCTTTGTATATCACCAAACTCTGTCCTATCAGTTTTGCATCTTTGGAGAACCCTGAATAATAGATTTACAAAATAAACACCACATGCACCAAAGGGTAATGGATTCTCAGAACCCTGAAGGAATAAAAGAGAGAGGATCTACCTATAAAGATGCACACCATATTAGACGGAGCACTGCTATGACAATGGCTTCTGCGTCAGACCAAATTTTGTAGCCTGATCATCTTTTGAACTCATGTGAAACTAATTAACACCAGGCTGGGCTTCTATTATGCATGCTCACAAGTGTGCTAAATCAGTGTAGTTATCACATACCATTAATCCATATTGCTATATCTTAGATCTAGCCACTTCCAAAATGTCCTATGTATGAGTACATGAGGCTTTGGATAGACACCTAGATACAAGTCATATCATCTTCTTACTCAGACTTCACTCCTAATCAGCAGTCTTTTGAATACTATTTCCTAAGTAGTTAAGTATCTATAAAAGGCACCACATTTTACAAGCATAATAAAGAAAATGGAGGGACAAAAGGAGAACACACTGACAGAGAACACTCTTGTTTCCTTCTCTATTCCACAGGGGAAAAGTCGTCCTCATATTTAAGGCTGTTCTACCTCATCAAATTCTGGAAAAAAAATGTGACCTCATTCCATAACTTAGCTTCAGTTTTCCTGTCTTCAACCTCTATGCTTCTCCTGGTTGGTTTCCATCATGGTTTAAAAAGATCACTTTCTATTATCTTCTATTGAAAGACCTCTATCCTCCCTAATGCCAATCTTCTTCTTGTCTGTGTTGCCCTAAACAATCACATACCAGCCCTGCACTTCACCTGAAAGTCATTATTTTTTCAACTCCTTTAGCCCCTACTTGTAGTTAATTAGTACAATTAGTAACTGAGATTTGCCATATTTATTAAAGTTCACTCTTTTTCTTCATCCTACTTAGATCTATGTCCCAATAACCTGAATCACTTATTTCCTGGACTACTACAATGAGCTCCAAACTTACCTGATGTTGCTCTGGTTTTCCTTGTTTTCTTTGCCTTTCATCAATACAAAAAAACATTGTTTGAGTAATACTGGGGAGAAAAGACTTCCCAATGTCTCTGATTTCTTCCATCCTCTAGAACACTTTCTTATCTTCTAAGATGTGTGTCTTTTTTGTGTACTTGATAAGAATTATGTGATTAAGTTTCTGTTTGTCACTTTGATTATTAGTAAAATGAGCTTATATTCATTCACTATTGATATTTATTTGTAAATGGATTGCCCATTGGTCTATTTCAAAAAATGTAAAAACTGTTTAAATTTTTGAAATGAAGAGATTTTGTCAATTATACTTATCAATGATAATTTTTCTTCAATTACCTATTTGTCTCAAAGATTTTGAGAAAAAAATTTTGAGGTTTTTGTTAGGTTTGGTAAACAAAAGTTATTAAATTAATGTAGTCAAATACCATATATCTGATTTTACCTGTTTCTTTTCATTCTTGCTTAATTGATGTTATTCTAACTTTTAATTGCAATTGTTTTTATATTAGATTTTTAATTCTTTGAGATTACTTTCATACTCAATATACAATAAGGAACAACTTAATTTATTTTTTAATTACCTTGTCAATTCTTTCCAACAATATGACATAATCTTACCTTTGGTTAATTGCTTTACAAAGGTTTTGTTTATCACTTTCATTAATATGTCTAAGGTTTTATAAGGATATCTAGTCTATTCTATTTATCTATTATGTTCCATTTATGTCTCAGTTCATGCATAAATGATATGGCATATTTTAAACGTTTTTACATTAATTTTTCCTTTTAATTACGTTCTTCAATAAAATAGTAAATAACTTGCTTCTTCCACATAACCTTAGACTTTCATCTATGAAGTCCAATTTCAAAAAGCAGTTGTTAGTATTTTGAAGACATATGCATATATATATATATATATATATATATATATACCAAATGGAATTCTCACTGAGAATATATATAGTGAAACAATTGAAATTGTCATATCTATGAATAAGATGTAATGGTTAATGACATAGAATATACTTTTTCCAAGGCATTTTACGTTTTGTTGTCCTAGTTACCACTATGCACTGCATTTTTTTATTCTTTCTTATACCCTGACTAGTTCTGAAAAAGAGCAAAACTATTAATTTTGTATTTTTATATTTTATAGGATCACTTTTTGGAACTCTTCTTGATTTTGAAAGTTTGTGTTTGCTTATTGAGTCTCCAAGTTTGTATGAACAGGCTTTGTAAATAAATTTTTATGTACTGTTTTCAATAGGTTAAATTTATTATTATTGTTATTATTAGCTTAGAATTTCTGGAATAAAGCTTAATAAAAGTGATGACTGATGTCTTTGACATAGTTCTGTTTGTAATAACTGTGTTATGGTTGGTTATTGTGTAAAATAGATACTATTGTCATGTTAAGGGGATTAATTGATATTCTATTCTTAAATTAAGTATTAGTTCCACTTTTCTATTTAACTTGATTAAATATTTTTAACTATGGAATATTCTTTAATTTTTTTATTGGATCTTAGGTGCATATTATACCAATATATTTATTTATTTAAATCTTCCACAAATTATGAATATAGCACTTATATATCTATACAAATTAGTGACAATATTCATTCAGGTATGTTTGCATACCAGCCCAGAAATGGTCATTTTTGCAAACCTGACCATATTTTTCTGTTATGGGAACCCTCTTAAGTTTAACATGATATTATAAAGGTCTTAAAAACTGTAAATGCATGGACCAGCGATTTAGATCAGTGGTGTAAACACCTGCCTGGCAAGTGCAAAGTCGTGAGTTCGATCCATGGTACAAAAAAAAAATTGTAAGTGTAAAGTAAATAGAAACCAATATTTACTTTATGTAATAGACAGTTATTACTGAGAAGCTTTTATAGCATAAGGATTAACTTTACATGAGAATTTAAAGCAACTGTCCCTATTCTCTTGTTTTAGTTACTTGACAACATTTCCAATTTCTTTTATCTCTATGTTTGACATTGTTCTATTACTTGAGTTAATTTTCATCATTTGTCTTTTTCCTGGCGCATAGTATCAAGATTTTGAAATAAATTTCTGTTGCGTAGGCCACCTAATCTGTGGTGTTTCCTAGTAGTAGCCTGAACAGATTAACATAGCCTCATATGGAAGGCTTCAAATACACATCCTTATCAGGAATGTTTATCTTAACACTTACTTTATTGTATTGCTTAGCATACAATTTTATATCCATGATATAAATGCAAAGTCTTATCTTACTTTCTGAATGAACTCACCACTCAGTTATCTGTTTGTGTATATTAATGTGACTTCTTATTTTCAGATGCACTAATAAAATCTGCTTTTTTGAGGTTGGGAGGGAAAAACAAATTCTAAATGTCTTCCCTTTGATCTACAAGACATCAATTGATCTTTCTAAGAATGCCTATTTGACTTTCGCTAACTTTAAAAATAGTATAAATATAATAAGTAAAAAGGTAACTAAATCTATTTATTCACTATATATTCAATTATGAGTCAAATAATAGATTGCTTTTACTTTTAGCTGCGTGAGATTAGTACAAGGTTATTTCCTTGAGAAATGCAAACCAGAAGACCACACCCTGGTTTCTGGACCATGGGTGGCATATGGAGCATTGTCCTGTCACTGACAGAACTTCTGATACTGTGTGGTTGGTTTCAAGTTCTCCATTAACCGTTGGGTGTTTGTGACACTTTGTGCAAAATCTTCAACCTCTCCATTTCTCACTTGTTCATCTAAAACCTGAGAAAATGCATCCTGCTAACTTGCTCATGTAAAATGAATTGATACACATTTATTACCTAGTCTCTGATATATAGCAAACACTCAGTAAATATGAACTTTAATAAATGCTACACCTATATATGGGTTAAGATATGTAACATTTTAATTTTTGAATGTGAAGTTGCTACATGTAGAAGTTTCAATAAAATCTTTGCATTTCTCTGAGAGACAGAGTTGCAGGAATTTTTGCATAAGGCAATCTAATCACTTAATCATCAAGCAAAAAGGTCACCTCTCACAAAAAGAAAGTGGTAATTTGCAGCATTCATGCCACTATTTGTCACTGGCCACAACGGAAAAGCAATTGGTCCTATTTTAATTTGATTTTGCTTCGTCTTTTAGAGTAATTACTGGATAATTATTTTGTCATAAACTCTTTGCTCAAATGGCAAATTTGACTTCATGAGATTAAGGAACTAATTTTCTTTAATGTAATTTGCCTGTTTGACCTTCAATTTCTGAAAACATATTTTTCTGTTGTTCCTTTTGAGAGTATTTTTTCTCTCATTGTCATTTTTGTAATTTTCATTTAATGGATGAAATAAACTAAAATTTTATTTATTCTTTCAGCCAGCAAAATAAGTTACCTAAAGCTTTGAATATAACAAATACTCATCAAACATACTGTTTTTGTGTGTTTGTGGCATTGTGTTATGAGCGTTACACTGTATATAAAGAAGCTCTCTTAAAGAACTTATAAACAGCAATAAATGGAAGTGGTACAGATATAAATACTGTTGAATAACAAATGCTTTTAAAAGGTTTTTTACCTTAATATGATCTTTCTCCTCTGTGTTCGAAAGCTGCGACAGATCTCTCATGTGGCACTTGCGTTATAATCACAATCAATTTGTGCTCCTCCCTGATTAGGCCATAAACTCCCGGAGGGATGCAGCAAGTAGTCTCACTTTCTATCCACCCTACCTATCAGAACATCTGGTGCGCAGGAGGCGTAGATATCTCTTGACTATGTAAATGTGTAATCAATGAATCCATATTTGATAAATGAATGACTGAAAATTCAAACAAACATTTTAAGCTTACAGTACATCTTTTCTTTCTGTATTTGTACTGGAAAAGGACACATTGCATATGGTCATATGCAGTACAGGATAACAATGCTCAAGCTACCAGCATTTGTAAATTCTCAACCAGAATAATTTTCATACACTGAGAGAAAGGAGTTTCTGCTTTCTCTGTGGAGTGAAATAAGGCCCACATCCTTTAGAAATTCCAGAGGAAAAGAAGATGCAAAGTATTTTTGTTAGGCAGTAACTCTGTAAAATTCAGTAACTCTGTAAAATACATGAGATATTTAAGGCAAAAATAATATAATTGTTTCATCTTGTGATTTCATGAATTTCTAATTATAGGTGCTTATGTAAGGCAAACACAAGGACAGTTCAAATGCCAACTTATCTGTATCCGTGAGGAGGGATATTGCTGCCTTACCATTGTGTTTATTATAATAAACTGTATTGCATACTAGAGTGTTAGGTAGAGGATACCCTTACATAATGAAGTTCATATTTCTATAATTTATATTTCAGATAAATAATAAATCAAGTGAAGAATCAAAGGCCATAATAACTCTAAAAGTAATGGTAATACTCAATGCTTACAATCTTCTTTGGTTGTCAGGTAGTTGACAATGGAAATGTTTGTAAGTTTTATGTTGACTAAAGATGAAGACAGTAACAAGCACTTGTATTAATGACAATAGAAAATAATCAAGAAATAGTTTTTCAATGGGAAGTATTTTGGGGATCATGTAATCTTACAGCCTTATAATGTAACTGCATAGTGTTTTCAAATAAATAAGTGAAAGTTTAATTATTTCTGATATCACATAGTGAGTGACACAATAGGAAGTATAAAGTATATGTTTTAGAATTTGATCCATCTTTTTCCATAATATAATGTCTCTTCTGTTCATGAAACAATAAAATGTGATGTTAAAAAATTTAAAAAGTCAAAATTCATGATGTCAGTGGGTTAAAACTGATACACAAATAGAATTTAAAAATTCAAAATGGAAAAGTCTTGCTGGATATTGAACTGGCAAGCAGATTGGTTTGGGTCACTCTGGTACACATTTTATACATTCTTTTCACCTGTATGATGCTGTCATGGTGCTTTGGGCCCCGAGCGTAAGGATGACTTGTTGAGCAGAATGACAGTTACATGGCTTCCAATTCCAATGGACACTGAAATTGTTCACAGGTTTGACAATATTTTAGTCCATTTAAAAACGAAATGGCCAACTAGATGGAAGTGGCAAAGGAGAGTGGCTCTGAGACTTGCAGCAGCAAAAGCCAAGTAAAGAGCCAGACACAGGAAGAAGAAGAAAAGATTCAGCAGATCCAAGCCCAGTATCAAGGAAATTTAGAGGGTACCACTCCTGGACCACAGCACTTCACCAGCATCTGGTGTCCCTGCTGCTTTGGGAGAGAAGAGTGCTTTGAGGGAGGGATCCCGTGTGTCAGCACAGCCAGGCTGCTAGAAAAGGAAAACCTTTCTGCTTTGCCCCCTGGAAGGAAAACTCTGTGAGGCAGAAATTCACATGCTAGTGAGTCAGAGAGACAGAAATCCAGGGAGTGATGCAGAAGAGGGCATCAGTGGGCCCTTAGGAAGTTCAAGGCAGGCAGTTTACTCTAGTTATGGACCTAGAACTCAACTACTCAGAAGAACACAGCTCAGAGACTACATGAACAAGGGAGAAGAGTCCAGACTGAAGCTAGAACAGGCGCTTCCCAATTCCAGATACGTCATGCCCACGGGACATTCTCACTGTCCACTGTCACCACCAGGTGCCTGCATTGGGAGCCTCCATTACCCCCTGTTAGGAGCTAAAGAACACACAGGTCCTGAGGCTTCTTGCACTTGCAGATAGGATGATGGTTTTGCGTGGGTAATCGGGGAAGGCTGCAGGCAGTGAGGCTGAGTGTGCTGCCCAGGCCAGAGGGGTTTCACTGGCACTATGCTTGTGGAAGAAGAATATAGAAACAGCTATGGTATTTGTCATGCAGGGAAGAGTTGGGACAAAGATGGCCCTGGGAAATCAGCAGAAAATTGGGTACTAATCCAACCACTCCCCGCACCAAGACAACAGAGGGGCTCAATGTCGAGACAAAGGGAAAGGCCTACAGAGGGCACAAGCAAGCCTTGCAGCAGGAGGTGGGCTCAGTGGGCCGTATGGATCCACGAACTCCTGCAAGAGCTGACAGTGTGCTGTGGACTGGGAAGGGCGAAGAAACCAGGTAACTTGTGGTCACAGCCATGTTCAGAGGTGGGAAGGGGAGCAAGAGAAAGCCAGGCCAAAGGCTCAGCGTGGGTCTGCCCTAAAAGTCACTGCTTCTCCAGGTATGAATGTGGGACTGGAGTTGTAAAAGTGGGGCTAGGGGGGAGAACCTCACTAGCTAACCTCAGTCTGCAATATAAAAGGACTGCTCTCTGGTGCTTTGTGTTTTTCAACCCTGTAGGGTCCTTTATGCTTGTGCGTTTTCCCTCTTTTTTCCCCTTTTCTTCCTTTTTTCCCCTTTTCTTCCTTTTCTCCTTTCACCCAGCATATATACAAGTGATATTTGTATATGTGCAAAAAAGAATAAGAATTAAACAGTGATTTAATCTTGATAGTACCTTTCATAGTGAAGTCAGTGTAAACCTCAACAAAATCATACCCAAAAATAAGATACAAAAGATATTAACAAATTTTGACATTCTCACAGTTTCCCTGATTTTTCAATTATACTTTCTTTCCTTTTCTCTGGATCCCAAAAATATTCCCTCAAACTCTCTCAACACTGTCCTTTCACTTTAGGTACAAAAAAATAATTTCATAAATAATGAACAAAGAAGCAAAAATTCTCAACAAGGTGCTGGTAAACAGAATGCAACAAACCATTAGAAAGATCACACATCATGCACAAGTAGGCTATATCCCATGGATGGAAGGGTGGTTCAACATATGCAAATCAATAAATGTAATACATCTCCTAAACAAGCAGGAACAAAAAATCAAATAATCACCTCAATATACATGGAAAAAAGTATTTCATAAAATCCAACATCCACTGATGAATAACTCTGAAAAGTCAACCATTGATATGTTCCTTCCCTATCTCTTACTGACATGTACCCTTTATTTCTGACTTCCTTTTTCCTCCCTGTCATACCCCAGACTATCAATTAGTAGTAACAGTATAGGACTGTATTTATGGAGCATGGATAAATGGGTGAAATTGTTTTAACAAATTTTAATGTACATAATTGATATATTTGGGATCTATAGATGTTAATGAAAATGGCATGGTTTTTCACATTGCAGTAGAGTGGCTGGGCCCAACCATACTATTTGGAGTAATTAAAACAAGTAAATAAATACCAAAATGCAAACAAAGTGAAGAGCAGTCAGTCCCCCGGGAAGCAGATACTAACTAAAGAGATCTCCACTCTAGCAGAAGTCTTTCCACTCTAATTGATTCTCAAGCCACACCACGAAACACCACAAACAATAGAAATATGAGAGAACAAGACAACAAAATGTCTCCTCAAACTCTTTACTCCCTCAAAACTGATGGGTACAGATGGGGAGAAAATAAAAAAACAAATAGTCAAATTATATTATATGAAATTATAAATGAGAAACCAAAAAATGTCAATAGCCTGTCTGATAAAGATGAAATAACAAAATGTATTGAATCAGTGAGCTTAAAAAAGGTACGAATAAAAGCAGCTAGCTGAGCTTTAAAAAGTTATAAAACACTAATAATCAATTTAGCAAAGGGTTAGGGTCCTTGAAAATTTATCAAATAGAAATCTATGAGATAAAATTTCCTATTGAATGTATAGGCCAAAGAAATGACCAATGTTGGGAGAGTGTGAGAAGACAGGGCTGTTGCAGGTGGCCATATACTCAGAGATGTCTTAAAAAGAAAAGAGCGCTGGAAAAATTGATCCAACATCTGCTAGATAAAACAGAAAAGACTAACCTAAGAATAATTGGAATTGATAAAACATTAGAATACAACCCGAACGGCATAAAACTTTGTTTACAGAAATTATAGAAGAAATATTTCAAGCCCAGGGAAAGAATTTAACATAGCGTTCAGTGAGACCTATACAGCCCTAAATGGCCACAATAAAAAAAGAACCTCATAATTCATGATAGACAAAATCCCAGAGCCAAACACAAGGACAGAATTTTAAATGTTTTAGAAAATTTTAAAAAATCACCTATAAAGGTAAACTTCTTAGAATTAATGCTGATTTTTCAACACAAACCTTAATAGCCAGAAGAACATGGAAAGAAATTCAAGTCATAAAAGAAAATAACTTTCAAGCTAAAGTAATATATCCCACAAAACTATCATTCAAAATTGAGGAAGAAATCAGGACTTTCCATGACAAAGTTAAATTTTAGAAATTCAAGACTACCAAACTAGCAGTACAAAAAAAATACTCAAAGATATACAAAAATAAAGTCATCACAACCAAAGAACCTTCTGGAATGAATAGAAAAAGCAAGGTAAGCAGTCAAGCAAAAGGGAAAAACAAAGGAATTAGCAGCAAGAAAACATTGCAATAACAGGAACCAGTGAATACATTTCAATAATTTTTAAATGTAAACGGCCTCCCCCATCAAGAGACACAGGTTGGCAGAATGGATCAAAAACAAAGCTCAATGATAGTGTGCCTATAGGAGACACACTTAATAGTTTTAAAACTCCATCAATTAAAAATCAAAAGATTTAAAAGTATATTTAATGCAAAGGGAATCTATTTTAGACAAAGTGAATTTCATATCAAAACTGAGTAGAAAAGGCAAAGATCACTAAATATTGGTTAAGGAAACAACTCATAGGAAGAGATAACAATTAAAAATATACACACACACCAAATATAGGCACATCCAACTTCATGAAAGAAATCCTACTGGACATAAAAGACCAAGTAAGCATCAACATGATCATGGTGGATTAACGTAACATCCCCTCATCACAAATACACAGGTCAATGACACAATTAACAAAGAAGTATCAGAGCTGAAACATGTCTTTAAATAAATGGACTTAGCTATAAAGTATTCAACCAACCTACAAGAGAGTATACTTTTTTTTTTTTTTGTACCAGGAATCAAACTCAGGGCCTTGTGCTTATGCCACTGAGCTATATCCCCAGCCCAGGGTATAAGTTCTTATTGGCAGCACATGGAATGATCTCCAACACAGACCACATACTGCACCATAATACTTACTTAAATAAACACAAAAGTTGAAATAATTCCAAAGATACTATCAAATTATAGGGTATTGATGGAAAATGAAACCACAGAAATTATGTAACTACATGGAGATTAAACAGTGCCCACTGAAAAGTCAGTGGACAACAGAAAAAAGAATAAATGAAACACTTCTTAGACTCAAACAATAACACCAGTACAACTTACCAGACCCATGGGACACAATAAAGCAGACTAAGTGGTCGGAATGTCTACACTGATAAAACACAGTGCGAGCAACTATGTCACCAAATGTTGCACCTCAAGGTACTAGGGAAAAAATCCCAAGCTAGTATAAGGGAAGAAATTATAGAAAGAATAGAAATTAATAAATTTGAGACTAAAAATGTAAAGAATCAGTGAATCTAAGAGTTGGTTTTTGAAATAAATGAATTGTTAAACACTTTTCGAATACAATCCAGGACATCAAATTATACTACAAAGCTACTGTGATGAACAAAATAAAAACAAAAATCTAGACTTGTGGATTAATAAATAGAGGATGGAGAAACAAGTCCAGGCACAGTTACCTGACTAATCTGTGAGACAAGTGCCAAAAACTCTTCTGAAGAAAAAATAGTCTCTTTAAAAATGGTCCTGGGAAAAGTGGCTATGCACACACAGAAGATTGAATCTAGACCCATATCTCTCACCATGTAGTAAACCAAAATCAAAATGGAAGAAATATCTAAATTTTAAAATAAAAACATTTAATCTACTGGAAAACAAAATAGGTTAAACTCTTGAAAACAAAGACATGGGCAAGGACTTTCTGATCAGACCCCCAGTTGCACAAGAAAAAATAACAGACAAGACTATATCATAATCGAAATAAATCATACTCACATTTGTAAATATCCTATTATCTTCTTAGTGTAAAAAAACCTGAAAGAGTAATAAGATCCAAAATGTACAATAGATATTGTGATAATGAAAGGGAAAGAAAGTGCTCTAAAGGAGAGAACAATTGGGATAAGGGAAAGGAGAAAAGGAAGAAAGGAAAAGATTCTACCTATATCTATATCTATATCTATATCTATATCTATATGTGTGTGTATAGAAAATAGGTAACTATATTGTTAATTTCTATTAGTTCATTAAAAAGAACAGTTTGTGCTTTCAGTGTTTGATAATTTTTATGCCTAAGTCTTGTAACCTGAACAACTATTTCTAAGAGAATAAGCAATATATTAACTAGTGTTAATTTCCTACTATTGTTTTGAAATTCTGAATTGTTTGTATCCTTTTTTCAGCTTACTTTTTAAAATAAAAAAGAAAAAGTAAAAAAATCAAAGAATGAGATTATATAAAATTTAAAAATCTGAACAATAAAGGAATCAACCAATGGCATGAAGAGATAACTTATAGAATGTAAAAAATCACCACCTGTTCCTCCAACAAAGGACTAATATATAGAATATTTAAAGGATTCAAAACATTAGACCTCCAAAATAAAAAAAGCCAATCAAAGAAATGGGCAACTAAAATGAAAAGACACTTAGAGAAGTGTAAATTAAAACAGCACTGAGACTCTATCTTGTCAAGAGAGAATAGCCATTATCAAGAAATCAAATAATAACAAATGCTGGCATGGAAGTGTGGGAAAAGGAATTCTTCTACATTATTTGTAGAAGACAGAACTAGGACCAAAAGTAAAACTAGAAATTCCATTTGACACAGGTATTTCCCACGTGTATCTTCCCATAAGAGATAAAGACATACTGTTATAGTGATACATGTTTATCTACGTTTATAGTAGCATAGTTACAATAGCTAAGTCTTGCAAGCAGCATATATATCATGAATGGATAAAGAAAATGTGGCATTTATGCACAATGAAGTACTATGCAGCCATAAAGGATAGAATTGAGTCATTCATAAGAAAATGGATGCACCTTGAAATCATAATGTGAAGTGAAATAAATCAGCCTAATTATCATGTGGTTTCTCTCATATGAAAAACTCAAAATATCAATAAAGAGCAAAATAAAAGATAGTGAACAGGAAATAGTGAGGTAGATCTTTAGGACATAGAAAGGGAACCAAGAGACAAAAGAAGGATTAAATTTGAGTCATTTGCAGATAAATGGATGTACCTTGAAAGCACACTGCTTAGTGAAACAAATCAGACACAAGAGGTTAAATATTGCATGCCTCTTCTTGTATGAGAAACTCAAAGTACATAACTTAAAGAGCAAAATAAAAGACAGATGATAGGAAACAGGGAAACCTTTTGCAAATGAGAGAGGATCCAAGGAGAGGAAATAAAAGAATTAAAATGTGATACATACATTTATAAATGGATGTATTCCTTATGTGGCACAAGCATGCATTAATTAAAAGGTAGAAGTAGCTGCTCTTTGTGGGTGGATTCAACTGGAGGACTAATACCTTGAGAAACAGCAAGTATAATTGAACATTTTACATATGACAGGTTCTATATGAGCACCTTAGACATTATGTGAAAATCATAATTTTTAGATTAAAATGTAGCCATTGTTACTATTGTTATCTCACTCAATCTAAATTACCCTCCACAAAAGCTGAAAGAAGTCTGCTAGCTTGGTTAAACTGTCAGAGTTAATGTTCCGTGGCATTAGGGCTGAAACACAGCACAGAGACTACTGCTGTTCAGCTTCCAGGAACTATGGCTGAGAGAACTAGGTATAAAGTCAGAAATTAAAGTATGGCTTCTGCTTTCCTATGCAGTAGATGGGCAAGCCTTAATATGGTCAATTATAATAATCATCTCTAACTGGAACGTTATTGTACAGGAAACACAGGTAACATATAAGAGTAGTAGTTTGAAAGTTATTTATGACTTTCTCTCAGTAGACCTTACAAATATACATAAAGCCTAATCCAGCTGGCCTGCTTAATCTATCTCAGGGCTGGAGCACATTAATTAGGATTTATTAGAAGAGAAATAAAAAGAGAGAACAGCTCTGACATATGGTACAAGAGGCAAGTTCATTTATTATTTTGGGAAAAGACTTCAAATTCCTTCAACCACCTTTCCACGTATCAAGTTATGTGTTTGAGGGAAGTTCTATGGGCTTTGGCTTAAGTGGAGAGTGACACATAATTTAGGATAATATTTAAAAAAGAGTGAAGCAAGCAAAACTTTCACAAACCACAGGAACAGTAAACATAAACTCAGCCAGCATAGCTAGATACCTGAAAATTTTAAGGGCAGTCATTTAAATTGCCCTTGATTCAGATAGAATTATGAAGAAGACATGTTGGAGAAGCATGCCATGAGATTTTTAATTCCAACAAACTGCTTTTTTGTAGTTATTACATATTTTGCACACTGTTAGTAACCTATAACAGATATCACAGGAAAATCATTACCCCTAACCTGTTAGGCAATGATTTCAAATGACAGTAACATTATTTTATTTTATTCCTATTTTATTTCATACATATACACAAATTTGAAAACATACATGTATGTATTTGTGAGAGACATTTTGTTTCAGGTTAATAGTTTTAACTAGGTCATAAGCTATCCTTTAGGAGTAATAATAGGACAGTTTAATTTTGATATAAGGTAGTTTAGAATTTGAACATATTATACACAGCAAAATTAGATAAAAATTAATAGGCAGTCAGACAGGCATTGGGTCCTCAAGAGTCAGTGCAGAAAATGAAAATACGTCAAAAGTACTTCTAGAGGTGCACTGAAGAAGACCGGGCCTAATAGCCAGGATATTAAGTTTACTAAAAGAAAAATGACATTTTAAGATTACACTGTAATTTACATTGCCCATTTGACTAAACAAGGATAGGCATCAGAGGCATAGCTGGGTGACCAGAGCATCTGGACCAATCCTCACATTCCTTTCCAAAGTGTCGCTGGTATTCCAATGTTAGAAGTTATCGGTAAGCTATATGATGCTAGCCGTATATCCTTGCCACATGCCTCGAATCCCTATTGCACCAATATTAGCTAAATGACTACACTTGCAACTCTAGAGGTTAACTGTACTTTGAACCACACAGCACCCTCTATGTGATTTTGCTATGCAAAATATTCTCAGAGAAGGAGCCTTTGTTGTAACTCAAGTGACCTAAGGGAAAAATCCAGGGCCAAACAAAGTCTGCAAGAAAAATGGACAGGAGGCATATAACTGTGCAAAGCCACTGCCTTGGGCCTGCGCCTCGAGTCAGGCTGATTCTGGGAACTGCAGGATTGACTGTCCCTGCTCCCAGAGAGGGGCTGGGCCAGCCCAAATGCGCACCTCCTGCTCTGATGAAAAGGACTGAAGGGACCCAGGACACCCAAAGAAATTTGCCCTGTCCAAAGAAATCCCTATTTCTTATGAGAAACTGTGGGTGACCCTGGGCATCAATTCCTTTGGCTTCTGTTCAACTTTCAGCTTTAGAAAAACTTGTTCCATATCTATAACCATAATTGCTGTCAAGGAGACACCTAGTCAGAACTTCTTTTCTTGAGCTCTGACATGTCACTTCAGAGGTTGGATGTTTAACCATGTGCTTTAAACTGTACCATCATATCCTACTCCCTTACTGGGAAGAGATTTATTAGCAAAATTGGGGGTAATTTCACAATTTCAGCAAGGACCAAACCAGATTTTACCTTTTAGGACTAATTAGTCTCAATGACCTAATTAGTCAGTGTGTATATCTTGCTACATGATATAACAGAAATTGCAGACACAACTGTGCTAACAGAACAAGCTATGAGACTAACTTTGGGGCCAAAACTGGAAGTCCCGACATATTATCAAGTCAGGGCTATTCTTGAGAAAAAAGTTGCAGAGGCATGGCTTTCCAAGTACGAGGCCATGCTTCTAGACACACCGTAGGTTACGGCAAACATTTGTATTACCCTCAGTCCTGCCTCTTTGATGCCCACAGGCTCAGTCAGCTACTTTCACCAACAGGGGCATTTTCCGGACCTATGGAAGCAGGCAGGATTTCAGTGAGCGAGGCTGCCAAGACCCTGAGGAGGTGATGTTCCCTGATGGAAGCAGCTTTAATCAGGAAGGACATCAAAAGGTAGCTTACGCAGTTGTCCATTCACAACTGACAGTGGGCCAGAGGTCATTGAGACCCACTTTCCTCAGGAAGCTCCTCTCAAAAGATGGAGCTTATAAGCTCTTTTTCAGGCATTTATATTAGGAAAAAGAAAAAAAGCTAAATATCTACACAGTTGCCAAATATGCCTCTCTATTGCTACATACCCACCTAACAATCAGAAAAGGGGCCCGATGGCTAATAATCAATCATCTGTATAAAACATAGCAGGAAATTCTACAACTCTTAAAGACAGTCTATCCTTCCAAAGAAGATTACTATCATTCATCACGAGAGACTGCAAAGAACCATGTCTAAATTCTCCCGGGGAAATCAGAAGGCTAGGAGGGAAGCAAGGAGTGCAGGCTTATTGCCCCTCATTCTCTTGCCTTATTCCCAGTTCTAGAATAAACATTGTGGGATTCAGTGGAAGATTTAAAAACCCAACACAGAAATGATCACTAAAACTTACCTCAAGGGATCCAGCTGAAGGTATAAAACCCAACACAGAAACGATCACTAAAAATTTCATAGGACTAAGAATCTATTTCTCTGAACTTTCAGAAGACCTGAGGGTCCGCTTCAAAAAGCAGGAATCCAGTATTGCTGTGAGTGCCAATAAGGAGAGTTGCTAAGGACCCAAAATTCACCACACCTTAAATGTACACCTGTCATGAGACTCCTGTTTTTAATTAACTTCCTGGTATGGGTAATCTTGGTAAGGTTGTGATTTTTTGATAATTTATCTAACATCTCTCGGCCATAGTTTTGCCTGCACAGGAAACAAGGAAATCTGACTTGTTTTTTTTTGTACTTGGTGTTTACACGTTCTACCTAACAGTATAGTCTCTTCCTGACAAATTCACCAAACTGTTTCCTGTCAAACAAACACCTTTATGTACCCCCTTTTTGTTTGTTTTTATTTTAAAAGACAAAACAGAAAAAAGGATAGAAATGATACAGAAGTTCAAAAAATAGTAGGAAATTAACACTAGTTAATATGTTGCATATTGCTATCTTAGAAGTAGTTGTTCAGGTTACAAGATCTAGGCATAACATATATAAATGTATGTATGTATGTGTATGTATGCAAGATAGATAACTGTACTACTAATCTCTGTTCAAGCAAAAGAACAGTTTGTCCTGTCATTGTTTGGCTGTTTGATCATTTTTATGTACACTCTTTTTCATTGTGTTCCAAAAGATTTTTATTTCTTCAACCCAGCCAGTGAGCCAGAGCACCCTGAGGTAGATGGAGAGACTATAATTCCAGGAGGCGGAGTCCAAAGCTCCTTTCAGCAGGAAATAGCTGTGGGAAGATGGATATCACCTTTCCCTTAGACACCATAAAGAATTGTGGGATATGTGTCCCTCAGGCAGAAGTAAGGCAGGAGTTTAGGGTGTGGCAGGATAGTGAGAAAGTAGGTGTGGCCCATTGTTTGCAAAGTTACAGCACTTTCATGTGGAACAGTTGCCAAAGCCCTGCACTTTGACTTCTTGTGAGAAATCCAGCAAATATTTGATAGGAAGGCCTAGATATGATGTCAGCCTGAGGAAGCGAGATATGAGAGGGCAGTCGCCACCGAGCTGCCTGCTTCTGTGTGCTGAAGGCCTAGATATGATGTCAGCCTGAGGAAGCGAGATATGAGAGGGCAGTCTCCACCGAGCTGCCTGCTTCTGTGTGCTTTCGCAAGAGTCCACCCTCATGCTGCAGAGGGTATCATTTTTTTACTTTTAAATGGTCCAAGATTTCTCTGCAAAGCATGTTTCTTCTCCTGTCTTTAACCAATATAAAATCTTACTACCTTCTGTGCTTGTCTTGACCAATTCCTTGATCAGGACAGAAAAAGCCTAGAAACTGCCTCTAGAAGAGGATTCTAGCAGTCCAAAAGCCAATAAAAGTGGGAAGTTATTTTTTCCCATATCATACTCAAAGATCATGATATCAATTCAATCTACTGTGCGCATTGTAAAGTACTTGTACTCAATTCCCTTGAAACTGATAAACACCAAGAAATATGGATTAAAACTTGATTTTCTTGTATGATTTCACCATATTGACTTACAAATAAGGAAAACTTCAAATATAAATTGAGTTTATTGTTAAATTATGCATATGTTTCTTTCTCTAAAATATTCTTTATAATTTCATTAGACTTTTCAAAACACATTGAATGTAAGGATTTTTCACTATCTAATTTAGTTTGAACTGCAAATGAGTCTTATTTGTTTTGGGAGTTGATTTTAATTGCTTGTTTTATAATAAAGGCATGTAGAAATAAACAGACTTTTCACAGGCTGAAAGGGGAAAAACACTCAAGTTCTGAATTTATTTTGTTGGTAGAAGGCAATTTCTCACTCATTCCACACTATGAAATTAATTTTCCTTTCTTAATAAAATAAAAAAATTTGATTTGAATTTCCCTGAATGAGCCAAAATCATAAACATTTTTAAAGAGCAAAGGAGACAAATTAGGAAACACACAGCATTTAAAGATATTTAACATGACAGTGAAGATCTTGTTTTAACATAGGCATAAGCACTTAAGAGTAGTTCTCCAAACAAAGACTTCTAATGAAAGAAATAGAAGAGCAGAGGAGAAATTATGACTAACCACTATAATTTATTAACACTTTATAAGTATAGCTGATATTCATTGTTATGTGCCTCTAAACTACAGTGTATACATTATTTGCATTATTTTGTCAGATCATCAGGTAACATTCTCCATGATGACATTATTTTATTAACATTGAAATCAGTATATTTGCTTTGTATTTATCACAATTTCTATGAACAATATTAAATTGTCCATAGGCATACTAGTTACTCATTCCTTGGAGAGTCTTTGTAGCGAACAGTGTTGGGAACCACCTAGTTCCCTCATTAGAACTTTGACGGTCAAAGATTCCCCAGTCTCTGCTTTTGTAGCCACTGACAGTTTATGTAAAGAAAAGACAGTCAACAGTCTTCTACTTCTTTCTCCTCAGACTTATTCTGCCTTGTTGTATATTATCATGGATGAGCTTTCTTTGTATGGAGACCATCCCTTTACCTTTGTACAGTAAATACCACCTCCTGCTGTGTAAACAAAAAGATCGAGCATATGGTAAGTCAATTCTTCACTTTCTACATAATTATTCCTATCATAATACAATTAAGTCTTTCATTTTAACATACAATATTGCTCTGTAGATGCAGATTGATTAGTGTATTTCACCCAGCAGCAAACTATCTGAACTAGTTTATATTTTCTCTTTCATTGTCTGATGTGTTTTAATTCCCAGTAAATATATTTTAATTATGGTTTTCCACTACTTTATAAAACTCCTCTACTTGCTAAATTTAATGATACAGTCTCCATCCTCATCTTATTCTCATTTTATTTATAAGTGACAGTTGATGTAGTTGCTTCCTCCCCTCTTGTATAAATGTCCTATTCTTGTGTTGGGATTCCATGTTATTATTCGTGGGGTTCATCTCTTTCCTCACTGGTCTCCCCTCTTTACACCTTTCTTGGTTACTTTGAATCTTTTGATGAAAATGTTTCAGACATTAGTACCTGGTTTATGTACCTTGTTTTCTTACATAAATGCAGACTTACTACATGTTTATTTCCAGATCAAATTATCCATGGAATCTAGACTCATATTCAAATATGGTTATTTAGTTTGTCATTTATCCATGAGACACCCATTAGTTGCCTCAAAAATATGTCAAATTCTTTTTTAGATGAACGAAAAAAGCATTAAATTAAAAATGTTCAACTCTCAACTTCTCTTTTAGGTGAAATCAAGTGTGAAATACTAATAATCTACTAAATCTGCTCTATCTTTTCACTTTTCTATCTTACTTGAATGTAATCTCATTCTTTTAGTTGCGTAAGTTATAATTTTGAGGTACTTAGAAGACTTCATTCTTTCTTTCCAACACTTATCTTACTCATCTTATTCTGCTAAGAAATCTTGTTGAATATATATATATATATATATATATATATGTACATATATATATATGTATATATATACACATATCTTCATACATATATACATACATATACACATGTGTATATATACATACATATATCTTCTTTTTTCTTAGTGCTGTAATTTTCAATGTATAGATCTTTTACTTCCTTTGTTAGATTTATTCCTAAATATTTCCTTTTTACATGCTGTTGTGAAGGATGTAGTTTCTCTAAATTTTGTCTCAATGAGTTTGTTGTTTATGTACAAGAATAGTATTGATTTTTGAGGACTGAATTTGTGTCCAGCTACACTACTGAATTTGGTTATTAAATCTAGAAGTCTTTTGGTGGAGTTTTTGGGGTTTTCTATGTGGAGTATCATGTCATATGTAAATAATAATTGAACTTCTTTTCCTATCTTTATTACTTTTATTTCTCTTTCTTGTCTAATTGGTCCAATATAGCTTCCCAGAGCTATATTGAATAGGAGAAGTGATAGTGGACATCCTTGTCTTGTTTCTGAATTTAGAGTGAAAACCTCCAGCTTTTATCCATTTAGTACAATCTTGGCTGTTGATTTGTCATAGGTGGCTTTTATCAGATTGAGGTAAAGATTGTCTATTCTAATTTTCTACAGGTTATTTTATATCATAAATGAGTGTTGGGCTTTGTGAAAAGCTTTTTTTGCATCTACTGAGATAATCATGTGATTTTTGTCTTTGGCTTTGTTTATATGATGTATTATGTTTATTGATTTGCATATGTTGAACTATACCAGCATTTCTGGTATGAATCTCATTTGGTGTCGAAATGTCTTGATAATTTGTTATATTCCATTTTCCAGTATCTTATTGAGGATTTTTGCATCTATGTTCATTATGGAGATTGGCCTACAGTTTTTTTTTAGGTTAGTTTCTTTTCTGGTTTTGGAAGCAGGATAATACTTGCATCCAGAAATGGTCTTGGAAGCATTGCTTCTCTTTCAATTTCCTTAAACAGTTTTAGCATTAGAGCAATCAGTTTCTTTGTGAATTTCTTGTAGAATGCAACAGTAAATCAATCAGTGCCTGGGTTTTTCTTTGTTGGTAAAATTTTAATTATACTTTAAATTTCATTGACTGATATTAGGTTATTTAGAATTTTCATATCTTCTTTGATTTTGACAGTTGGGTTTTGTCTAAGAATCTGTGCATTCTTTCTTTGTTTTCCATCTTATTAGAGTATAGATTCTCATAGTAGGTATTGATGATCTACTGAATTTCTGTAGGATATATTGTGATTTTCCCCTTTTCATTCCTAATTTCTTGAATTTGTGTTTTTTCTTTTCTGTTTTTGATGATGTTGGCTAATGTTTTATCAATTTTCTTCAAGGAACCAACTTTTTGATTTGTTGATTCTAGTTTTTATGTCACATTGCATTAATTTCTGCTTTTATCATTATAATTTCCTTCCTTATATGAGCTTTGGGTTTTATTTGTTCTTTATGTAGAAGTTTGAGGTTCAACATTATGTTATCTATTTGAGTTCACTCTGTTTTCCTGACATGAGAGTTTATTGCTATAAATTTCCCTCTTATGAATGCTTTTATTGTGTCTTACAAGTTTTCATGTGTTGTACAACATTATCCTTTGTGGACACTCTGCAATTTCTTGTTTAATTTTCTTTGATACCTATTAGTTGTTCAGAAGTGTGTTGTGTAGGTTATGTGATTTCTTTCATCATTGATTTCATTTCGTTGTGCTATGGTCAGATAGTGTGTAAAGAATGATTTCAATTCCTCTATATTTACTTAACACACTGTGTGGTCTAGTATGTGTTCTATTTTGGAGAACATTCCATGTGTAGTTGAGAAGACTGTGTATTGTGAAGATATGGAGTAGAATACTTTGTAGACATCTATGAAGTCCATTTGCTCACAGGATTGGTTTTATCCTGATATTTATTTCTTGATATTTTTGTCTAGTCAATTTAATCTATTTGTGAGAGTTGGATATTAAAGTCCCCCATTACAATTGTGTTAGTGCTTATTTGATTTTTCATGTCTGTTAATTTTTATTTTATGTAGTTGGGTGCACTAGTGCTTATTACATATATATTTATGATTGCAATCTCTTTTTCTTTTTCTTGGAGCTTTCCCTTAACAAGTATGCAGTGATCTTCCTTGTCTCTTTTGATCAGCTTTAAAGTTTACATTGTCTGCAAATAGAACAGCTACCCCTGCTTTTTTCTGGGTTCTTGTGGCATGGGAAATTGTTTTCCATGCTTTTAGTTTCAGTTTATGGATTTATTTTCAGTTTAAATATTACGTGATTGGAGCATTTTGATGGCTCTTGTTACTTGATCCATGCTGCTTGTCTGTTTCTTTTGATTAGTGAGTTGAGACAGTTTCCATCAATGTTCGTAACTGGTGTGTTTGGCTTATTTTTTCATGTCATTTTCCTTCTCTGGTCTCCTTTCTTTTTCCTCTGTTTAACAGATTACCCCACTTGGTGGCTTCTTTTATTGGTGTCCCTGTGTTTGTGGTCTTCCTTATCTCTTTCTAATATATCCTTCAGGACATTCTGTAGTGTCCATTTTGTGGTCATGAATTTCTTTGTCATGAAAGTAACTTATTTGTCTGTGGAATTTGAAAAAAAATAGTTTTGTGGGGTACATGAATGTGCATTGAATATTGTTTGCTTTTAGGGCTTGAAATACTTCACTCTGGGCCCTCCTTGATCTGAAGGTTTATGTTGAAAAGTCTGCTGTGATTCTAATGGGCTTTCTTTTATATGTGATTTGTTTCTTTTCTCTAGTTGTTGTTAATATTTTGTTGTTGAAATTTTGATTATTATATGCCTTGGTGTAGATTTATTTTGATCTTGGCTATTTGGGGTTCTGTATGCTTCATTTATTTGTATGTCAAATTCTTTATCCATGTTTGGAAAGTTTTCTGCCATTATTTCTGTGATGAGATTTTAATGGAATTTGTGTTGTCTCCAGCTTTCTCTGACTCCAATCAATCTTATGTTGTTCTTCTTTACTTCATCTTGTTCTATTGAGTTTTCAAGGTCCCTTGCTCTTTTTAAGATATCTTTCTTTTCCTGGTCACTAGTCTCATTTATGCTTTCTAGGTCTGACACTATCCTCACTTTCATTCAACCCTTTGTATATATTTGCAATAGAGTTTTTCATCTCCTGGATTTCTCTTTGGATCTGTTTCACTGATTTCATTTCTAGTTTATGTTGGTCACTCATGATTTCCATCATTTTCTTAACCTCTATTTTTTTTTAACCTGTGTCTTTTTTTATTTCTTTCATTTGATCATCATTTCTTTTTGTATGATTGATATTTTTTCTCTGGCCCCTTGCATTTGCTTTTTAACTTCTGCTGCTATCATATCTACAGGTGCAATGGTTGGCTTCTGATTTTGTTTGTATTTTGAACCTGTCCTGGGTAGGCTGGATATTTGTGGTTGCATTTTATTTCTTCTTCCTGTCATTTTCTATGTCTATTTTATTTTATTTAATGTTCTGTCTTAATGCTTATGATTCCTTATGTTACATAGCTCTATCCCTCATGTCAAGGTTTGCTTAGGTGATATTTATTGCTCAAGGATGTTTTATATTTGCTTGTACTTACTAGTGCTTCTTGGTCTTTGTGCTCATCCCAAGAACCTATCTTACCAGTATATTAAGCATGTAGAGTTGCTATCTTTTTGAGTCAAGGCCTACTCTTTTGGTACTGGATGATGGTGATAGTTATGGTCTCTTGGAGTCTCAGTTGTCAAAAAGGGGAGAAAAAAACAATTATAACAGATGTGGCATCCTGATTAAAGTAGTACATTTAGCTATTACAATAGACTCAAGTACAGTCTGGCTACTGACAAATTGTGATAAACATTAACTTGATATTTTTAATCATATAAGTAAGTTCTATAATTATGTAACATAATCCAACTTATACCAAGAACTTTTATGCAACATTTTCCCATTTAGCAGAGTGATTTTACCCTGTGTGTATGTGTAGCAGGATAAGAGTGGTAGGGGGTAGAATGGAGAGGTGGATGGGTTAAATATAGAAGGGGCAACTTTGTGGGCAAAAGATGATTATCCAACTGTTAGGCAATTTTAGTATGCAAGAGGGAGGTAGACGTTTGAGGAGAAAGCCTAGGAACATTGAAATGAGTCAGATAGGGAAGAGACATGAAAGTATGATAAAATCAAGCAGTAAATTTGATGAAATAGAGGAATAGGATGACTGGAATAATACAAAAGGAGAGGTTGGAGATCTAAATTGCGAATGGCAGGGAAAAGAAGATAGAAAAGAAAAGAAAAAAAGGTTAAAAAAGGGAGAAAAAAGAGAAAACAAAAAAGGAAACAAAACTATTCACACTCACAGAAAAAGCAACAAACATACAGTAAGAAAAACGAAACAGAGCTAAAGGGAACAGAGAAAAAAGACAAAAGAAAAGTAAAAAGCACAAACAAAAAATAACAGAAACAAAAATAAAATATGAATAAATACCGGAGCAAAACACATCAACCCAGTGGACTACTATCAGGAAAACCCATCAGATAGAGAAAATAAAGTAGTGATATTTCTCTAGTGTCTCCAGCCCTGTGGTAGCTCCAAATCTCATCCCAGAATGTGTACTCCAACCAAGATTGCTGGTGAGTTTGTGTGACCTTGGTCTCTGGATTTGGGGGAGAGATTTTGTGTGGTTGGAGTTCTCACCTGCTGTTTTAAAAAAGATAGAAAGATGACAGAAAGAAAGAAAGAAAAGAAGGAAAGAAAGATGGAAAAAAAAGAAAGTGTCACTACCTATCAACTTATATTCCACGTCTTTGTCCCCAAGCACAACGCTAGCTCACCTATCTTACACCTATTGTCTCCTATTGTTTCTGTTGCTTCTGAATTTTCAGTACCACTGGTCCTGCTGGTCCATCTTGTGAGCTGTAGCCAGATTCTACTGTGAAGCTGGTTTCCCACTGCTCTCTGGTCCCTGAGTTCCATCAATGGAAGGAGTAGAAGCCTGTCTGGGACCCACTACCTGCCAATCACAGCAGCTCCTGGTCAATGGCAGGAACAGGAGCCCATCTCGGACCCTCTACCTGCCAGTCTCCACAGCTCCAGTTCAATGGTGCCAATGTGGGTCCTCTGGGACCCCTTCCTGCCAGTTGCTGGGGTCTCCCAGTTAATGGTGGGAACAAGAGCCCACTTGGAACTGCTACCTGCCAGTCCCTAGTGGTCTTTTATCCTTTTTCTCAGAATTGATGCACGCATGTGTCTTTATGTTGAGACTTCAAGTGTCTTCTATGAAGATCAAAGTAGTGGGCCAGCCAAGTCAAATTGGTTCCTTAATGTACAAGTATTCAGTTAATCCAGGTGCTCCTGTGAGATGCATAGAGCACAAGGTGGCCCAACAAAGATTTCCTAGGGTGCTTGTTTTGATCACCCCATATCCTTTTCACATTCTCAAACCCTGACTAAACTCTTATCCTTTCACCCGATCCTGCAGACTTCTTCTGCTGCTCTTTTGAAGTATATCAATAACTTACTTTTTCTATATTCCTTCACTTTTGGTAAGTTATTTCACAATAAATCCTGTGGGTCTTCCATATACCGCACTTACAAAGAAGTTTCCCGAAAACTAAAACAAAGTAAGTGGGCAAAATAATGAACATTTCATTTTAACCTTCAATTTTAAAAAAAAACAAACATTGTCAAAAATTAATGCTTTTGGCTCCCTCAAAGAACTCACAGGGGCCATATCAGAATTTTAAAAATTGAAATGTAATATTATTCAGGAAAAAAGAAAAAGATCACCTATACTACTATGTTATATCAGTAAGGTAATTTTTGAACAATTGACAATGTAAAGAATATGCCAATGTTATCTGCTTTCCCAGTCTAACGTTACATTATTATATTTAACTGTCCTTGTAGAGTAATTACTTCAAAGGTTTGAGCCATTAAATCTGTCACTTTTATGACATTCTTTAAAATGAAAAATAGAGATCTCATTTCCTTTTTTTTAAAGGTTTCAGGAGAAAGAGAAATGTGTGTTCCAATCCTTCTCTCCTTTTTATGTTAGAATGCATGTTTTTGAAATTAATTTCAACATTATTCATGGGCTGAGTATGTGTTCAGGGAAAGTGTCGGTTTTCTAATAGCCCAGCAGATGGGGGCTGTGACAGACACTGAGAACACACACCCTAGATGACCAATTATAGGGACATTCCGCACCAAGTCTGTATAAAAACCCCTAATCCCTGACCAGGAGCTGCTCTCTCTTTCGAGAGTCTGCACACTGTTCTGAGTGTGCACTATGACGTTCTGCCTGGTGTTTCCTTGTGCCTCTTCCTCACACATCTTGCAAATGTACGCTTCTCTAATGGAACTCAGTGGATTCGCAACCTTGCTTGTAGGTGGGGTGACCCAGAGCTACTCATCTTGACTTTGGGAGCCTCCTTGGGCCCCGTGTGAGAACCAAGTGTTTAGTTTACCTCATCTGAAACTTCATCTCATCATCTAGGGAGTGCTCAAGGTGAAAATGAAACAAAAAAAAGCTTACAGCCCTACCTAAACTACTTCATACTGGCCTGTTTGATGGTATTAGTCTACCTGATTAGTCATGAGATTTCCCAGCTTCAAATTGTGGTGTGTCTTATTTATTTGAGGACCCACACTCCACTGTTGAGTGCATACTAAAATCTCTGCCTAATATATCTGTTCAGTGCTTCTACTGCTGGTCCAAAAGTTCTTTTTCCCTGATGGAAGTCAGAAAAACTGCAGATTTATTCTATGAAAATCAACCATTGGACAAGATATAGGTCTGTTGACTTTTAAAAAGGAAATTTTCAGGATGCATAGTAAGGGGTATAAAGAGGTTTATTAGGGAGAATTTAAAGTACAACCTAAAGAAAATAGAATGGAAGCTCTCACAAGAACGATCCATTATAGGCTGCATATGGAAATATTCATGTGGTTTTGGAGGTGAAAATGTGTGGAATTGTGTATCTATAGAAAGTTTGGCTTGGTATATGAGAGAAAATCAATTGTCTGTCCACAGAAATAAACATAAAGTCTCCTTTCAGGAGCAAAAGGATTGCCTATTTTACAGGAACAAGTGGTCCAGACTATTGTATTGCTTAAGGTCACATTTCTGCTCATTACCTAATGAAATACACTCATTTGGAGATTTATAATAACTCTGAAGGATTTTGAGTGTGAACGACCTGAAAGAAAAGAAGCATAAACAAGCCTAGGGTAACCTAGAGATTCGGAAAGTGAGTCAGTCAACAACTGCAGACCAAACCCAAGAAAAGACTTTTATATTACTAAATGTAGGTTTCTGCTTACAAATAAACTGTCCAAACTATTAATCACAACCAATACAGAAGCAACAGCTCCTTCTTATAGACTGCCCTTTTTATTTCCAAACTTTCCTCATTTTGCCTTACCTGTCCCTTTTGTTCATAGCAAATTTAAGTTTAATGCAAATGTTTTGGATTTCTCCCAAGTTTCATCATGAAAATGTTCTGGGTTCTTAGATCTCAAAGGCATATTTTCAACTACTAACACACTTGGGTGGGCTGGAGGTTGTGAACGATCTGTCAGGATCTGGTCCTTCCCTTTTTAGTATCTGGAAATGACTCAATAAATTATTTTATTTAAGAAAACTCTCAATATCAAAAGTGTTGGCTTAAGAGTTCTATATAGTTTCTGTCTTAGGCACTGTCCACTGGCCACACATGACTATTGAGCACTAGAAATTGCGTAGTGACTTAGAAACACAAGTCTGCACTTTATTTAACTTTACTTAGTTTACACTTAAATTGAAATAGCCATAGGTGGGAATTCTGGCTTCACTATAACTTGTAAAGAGTTTAGAAATTTTTACTCCTGTTTTTAAAACAGAAAAAAGTCCAGGCATGGTGGCACAAATCTGTAGGCCCAGAACTTGGGAGGCTGGAGCAGGATTGTGTTGAGTTTGAACTACACAGTAAGTAGCCAAAAACCAAACCAAACCAAACCAAACCAAACCAAACCAAACCAAACCAAACAAAAAAACCAAGGGAAAATTGATCAACTTGAAAACAAAAACATCCTTTATTATTTTTTCTTTTCTTTTTCTTTTTTTAAGTGCTGACAATCCAACCTAGGGCTTCATGCATGCTAGCCAAGTGCTTTCACACTGAAATAAAACCCCTGTCTTCAATATATTTTCTTTATTTAAAAGAGCACTGACATAATAAAGCAGACTGGCACTCTGATATCTAGAGAGGCAGACAAATCCTGAGAATTGTGACCAAGGTTGCTATACCTGAGACAGAAGCCAATAGAAAGTCTACTTAAATGAATTAATGAAGCTGAGATTGTATATTAAAAGGAGAGTGAGAAACTTGGAAATTTACAATCTACAAATGTGACTCACACATTTTCTGGAGTTTTATCTCCAAAAACTCTATAATATTCTAGAAGAATCAAAATCAGTTCATCAGTCTGGAAGAGGAAGGAGAAAATAATCATTGTGAAATATAGCTTGAGCAATCTCTGTAACAACACCCATTCTCCAAGAGAAAGATTTTCCCAGAGCCTTATGTGACTTGAAACAAGAGTGTTTTCCAGCTCTAACATATTTCAGTCTTTCTAAGAAGAAATAAAATCAAAGAAAGACCTGTAAACACCACAATTCAGGGAATTAACTTATTGAAAAACTAAAATTTTTTGTTTGCTTTTCTGCTTTTTTCTTTTCTCATTTTCTGTCTATTCTGTTTGCCATTTTGTTTCCCTTTCTAAAGGTTTTTCTGTGTGCATGTTTATTTTGCTTCATGTTTTTCTCTTGTTTCTTTTATTTCTCCTTTTTTCTTTTGCTTCTCTTTTCTACCTTTTCCCCCCTATCATTCACGATATAGATCTCCAAATTTTCCTTTTGTATTCTTCTACTCATTCTCTTCCTCTCATCGACTATCTTGCTTGATTTTATGAGACTTTCATAGGGTAAACATTGTCTCTTTCTTTTCTGGTTTACTTCAATACTCCCAGACTTTCTCCTCCAAAAACCTCTCTTTTATATACTACCATTACCCAAAACTTGGATAAACATTCTTTGCCCACCAAATTTGGTCCTACTATATTTAATCCTTTCCATGTCTCCATTCTACCCCTATAGCTTTTACCCTGCCCTTCTCATAGGGCAAAATCTCCACTAAGTGGAAAAAACATTACATACAAGTTCCTGGTATAAGGTGGACTATATTACATAACTATATAACTTGCTGCTATGGTTGAAGATATCAGGCTAATAGGTAGCAGAGTTTGTCAGTAGCTTGTGCTTGAATCTATTATAATCGACAAATGCACTACTTTAAGTAGGATGTCATACTTGTTATAATCAGTTTTTTCTTCCCATTATGACAACACTGAGATGGCACTGAACCATAACCATCACCACAGTCCAGTATCAAAGGTATGGGCCATGAGTCAAAAAGACAGCAACTCCACATTCTTAATATACTGGGGAGGTAGGTCCTTGGGAGAGACAAGAAGAATAAGAATCGTCTAAATCTAGAAGATGCCCTTGAGAAAGAAACATCATGTAGGCTAGCTTTGACACCAGGGCTAAAACTATGTAATAGAAGAAATCTACCAGCATCAAGGCAGAAAACAAAACAAAATGTAAAATAGAAAATGACAAGAGGAAGAAGCAAAACGCAACCTCAAATGCCCAATGCACAAAGAGAAGAAATCAGAAGCCAACCACTGGAATTCTCTGAAATGACGGCAGCAGTATTGAAAGTACAAATGGAAGAGGCCATAGAAAAAATAGTATCAGTCGTACAAAGAGAAATGACACTCAAAATAAAGGAAATCAAAAAGACACAGATAAAAAAGTGGAAGAGGTTAGGAAAAGATGGAAACCAGGAATCCCCAATATAAACAGGAAATGGGATCAATGAAACAGATCCAAACAGAAATTTTTGTGATTAAATACATTATTGAAAGTGTACACAACAGACTGAATGAAAGTGAGGATGGAATATCAGACCTAGAACACAGGAATGTAACTAATGACCAGGAAAAGAAACATATCTTAAAAAGAGCAAGGGACCTTGAAAAAATCAATCCGGAAGTTATAAGATGAAGCAAAGAAGAACAACATAAGATTGGAGTCAGTGAGAAAGCTGGACACAGCACAAATGCCATTAAAATCTCATCAAGAAATAATGGCAGAAAACTTTCCAAACATGGATAAAGAATTTGACATACAAATAAATGAAGCATACAGAACTCCAAATAGCCAAGATCAAAATAAATCTACACCAAGGCATATAATAATCAAGATTCCAGAATTTCAACACAAGAACAAAATATTAACAGCAACTAGAGAAAAGAAACAAATCGCAAATAAAAGAAAGCCCATCAGAATCACAGCAGACTTTTCAAGAGAAACCCTCAAATCACGGAGGCTCTGGATTGAAGTGTTTCAAGTCCTAAAAGCAAACAATCTTCAATGTACATTCATGTACCCCACAAAACTATTTTTTTCAAATTCAGCAGAGAAATAAGTTACTTTCATGACAAGGAACAACTGAAGAAATTCATGACCAACAAATTGGCACTGCAGAATGTCCTGAAGGATATATTGTAACAAAGACTACAAATGCACAAACATGAATAGAAATAAACTAAATGGTCAACAGAAAGCTTTCATTATAAAATCATGAACAAGACAAGTCTGTTGGCTTTCACCTCTGATATTCAGTATATTTCTGATAACACTAACCAGAGCAGTTAGACACAGGAGAGAAATAAAAGGAATAAGGGTAGGAAAGGAAGAAGTTATTATTAGCCAGTGACATGACTCTAGAATTCTAGAAGACCACAAAAGCTCCACCAAAAGACTTGTAGATTTAATAACCAAATTGAGTAATGTAGCTGGATACAGATCAACACTCAAAAATCATTAGCATTCCTGCACACAACCAACAAACCTGCAAAGAGATAAATTAGGGAAAACATATCCTTTAAAAATAGCATCTAAAAAAGAAAAATACTAAAGACTCAATCTAACAAAAGAAGTAAAAAGTCTCTATATGGAAATATGCAGTACTCTGAAAAAAGAGATTGAAGAAGATATTAGAAAATTGAAAGATATCTCTTGTTCATGGATAGAAAGAACCAACATAATGAAAATGGCCCTACCTCCAAAGTACTATACAGATTTAATGCAATCCCAATGAAAATACCATTAGCATACCTCACAGAAGTAGATGGAACATTCCTAAAATTCATTTGGAACTATAAAAGATCTAGAATAACAAAGGTAATCCTGGGCAACAAAGGCAAAGAAGGAGACATCTCAATCCCCTAGTTGAAATTATACTTCAAAGCTATTGTAAAATCAGCATGGTATTGGCAAACAAATCAATCTGAGGAACAGGTTAGAAGATGTAGACACAACTACAAATATTCTCAGCCACCTGATCTCTGAAAAAGGGGCCAGACATATTCATTGAAAGAAAAATTGAAAAAAATCCAACTCCCCAGATTCAAAGACCAGTCTAAAAATGGGTATCTGAGAGGAATACACTCTTCTCAGATGAAGAAATACAAATGGAAAATAAATTCATGAAAATATGATTAACACCACTGACCATTTGTGAAATGCAAATTGAAACAATCCTGAGATTCCATCTCACTTCAGAAAGAATGGCCATTATCAAGAAATCAGCTAATGATAGATGCTGGCAGGCCTGTGATGAAAAAGGAATCTTTCTCCACTGTCGGTGGGAGTCCAGAATGATGCAACCACTGTGGAAATAATTGCGGAGATTTCTTTAAAAACTAAGATTAGGGGTTCCATTCAACTCAGAGCCTTTCTGGGTTTCTTCCCAGAAGAATTAAAAACATTATACCCCAGCGTGTACCCATGTTTATAGCAGCACAACTTGTAATAGCTAAACTGGGAAACAATCCAATTACCCATCACCTGAGAAATGGATTAAAAATGTGTTTTTTTCATATAATGGAATATTAATTTGCCATAAAAGATAAACTTTATTGGTGAATGGATGCAACTCAAGACCATACACCAGACCCACATGTATAAGCATTGTACTGTATAACTAGTGTGAGAATTTGAAACAGTAATCAAGATCCAAAATGTACAGTAGATATTGTGAATAGTGAAGAAACTGTTCAAAAGAAAAGAAAAACTGATGGGAGAAATGTGAAAGGAAGGAAGAGAAAAGGAAAAAATATATATTAATACAACACAGTTAAGATAGTTACACAGCTGGTTTCTCTGTTCATTGAGTGGAAAGTTTTGTGCTAGCGATTTTCTGGACAATGCAACATTCCTGTATCTTGATCTCTTAACAAATACTACCAATATAACAACATGCAATGTGTGGATTATTGTTACTCTCCTACTAGCCTGTTTTGAAACTGTTTTATTGTTATTTTTACTTTAAAAAAAGAAGAATGGGAGATACAGAACATAGAAGAACTACCCAACAACCACAGAGATATTTGAAGTAATAATGGTCAAGTATTTTAGAAAATGAATGATAGAAATCAAGCTATTGATTCATGAAATTCAATAATCAACAAATATGACAGATACCAAAGACTTTCTTGATGTTCAAACCACAGCACATTGTATATGGTAATAGGTAGCAGCCTATTATGATGAAATGACCAAGTCATATCTATTAACTTATTTTTACACAATTTTAATTTTGTAATTTTAATTGAATTTTAATTTTAATTGAATTTTAGAAAAATTCAATTACATATCTAATTAATAATACCTTTAATGTTTATAACATTTTGTAGTTTTAAAAAGGATTTTATATGAAAGGAAAAGAAAAAAAATATATGATAGCTAAGATAGTTGTACTACTAATTTTAATAATTTTAATTTTACGTGTTCAAGGAAAGGAACAGTTATTGCTCATGCTGTTTGGTCTGGTAATTTGAGCAATTGTTTAGAAGATGTCAATATGCAATATAATAACCATTGTTAAATTCCTATCACCTTGTCCTGAAATCTTATATCTCTATTGTTTTGTGGGGTTTTTTTTGTTGTTGTTTGTTTCTTTTGTTTGTTTTTTGGATTTTTTTGTGACTTTTTTCTTTAAAAAAAAAGATTTCACATGTATGATTCAAGCAACCTTGACCAGTTATTTTACTCAATTGATCTTTGTGATTATTGCACAGATCATATAAGCAGAATCTTTACAATTCAGTCAGAAACACAATTGTGGAAATTAAAGGGTTTTTTTTTGCAAATCCTGACAGCATAACTGTAGTATCTTTGATTACCATGAAAGTATTATTTGCTGAAAGGATTGGCAACCCAGAATTTTATTCAACAGTCCTTTAACGTTTCTGCCCCAGCTCTGAATTAGAACCACAATCCCATCATAGAAACATATTTCAGATTCAGTATGTGAAAAGTTAACTTACTGCTGCCCACACAACTTTAAGTTTTGAGTCACTTTTATGAGTTGGAGACACAGGGAATGACAGTATTTTAATGTGAATAATCAGGAAGTCTATATGAGCAAAAATCTAAAAAGATACAGTTTTCTCTATGTAACTAAGAAATGTCCTGATGTTTCCGCTTGTCTTTGATTTTATCTGATGTTCAGCCTAATTAAATTCTTGTCTTCTTAAAATTGTGTGTGTTTGAGCATGTGTGTTGTGAAAGTTTAAGTTACACAGTATTTGCTGCTTCAGTATTCTATGTGTATAGAATGGGGAAAAATCTGTGCAGCATGTATAGTATGATCAGTGATTAAATCCCAGTAAACTGTCATTGTGTTCTGAAAGTATATACCAGAAACAGTCAGTGAGTGTGTTTTAGTTCATTTTTTTGGAAAAATAACATGAATAATAAAGTTTTGATGAATGATATTATGAAAAGCATGATGGCCAATAATTTTTTCCTTTAGTACAATCTGAGGCACGTAACGTTCACATCACTTGGGTGAAGTTGATACATAATCAAAGTGCATCCCAATTCCTTTATTCATCCCCTTCTTTCCCTCCCATCACCTTTCCTCTGTTTCAGTCCCCTTCCTATTTGAAAAAGATCTATCTTTCTACTTCCTTTCACCTTTTGCTCTTCAGGTATAATTTGGATTTCCCATATAACAGGAACCATGTGATATTTTACTTCACTTTTCTGATTTATTTCACTTAACATTATGGTCTCGTTCCTTTTCCTACAAGTGGCTCATATATCTTTATGGCAGAGTAGTACTTTGTTGTGTGTAAATACTACATTTTGTTTATCCATTCATCAGTGATGCCTATATTGACCGGTTCCAAGAGTTAGCTATTATCAGTTGTGCCACTGTAAACATGGGTATGCTTGCATCACTGTAATATGATGTCTTTAACTCTTTCAGAAAGATTCTGAGAAAGGTAGGGAGAGGTAAGAGTACACTAGAGCAATGATAGCCTCTTTGATAAATGATTGGGGGAAAACTGGCTGTCAACATGCAGAAGACTGAATCTAGACCCATATTTCTAACCATGTACTAAACTAAAATCAAAATGGACCAAGATCTAAATTTTAAACAGAAGAAAAAATAAACAAAACTTCTGAAGTCATAGAAATACACTAGAACTTGCTGAATGCAACCCCAAATGCACAGGAAATAGTACTGAACACTAACAAATGGGATTGTATCAAACTACAAACTTCTCCACAGCAGAAGAAATAATCCACAGAGTGAAAACCTACAGAATGGGAAAAAAATTGCCAACTATTCCTCAGGCAGAGGATTAATGTCTAGAATACATAAAAGACTCAAAAAAATTATATACCCCAAAGTAAAAATCCAATCAAAAAATGGGCAGGTAATATGAATACACACTCCACAGAAGAAAAAACACAAATGGCCAATTAATACACGAAGAAATACTCAACACTGATGGCTTTGTGAGAAATCTAGTTTAAAACAACACTGAGATTCTCTATATTATCCTATAAAGAATGCCAACCATCAAGAAATCAAATGATAAATGCTAGGCAGATTATGATGAAAAATGAACCCTCCTACATTGTTGGTAGGAATGCAAAGGAGTAGAACCAGTATGGAAATCAGTATGGAGATGCCTCAAGAAACCAAGAGAAGAAATTTCACTGATTATATTTTATTTACAATAGCAGAATGGAAAAGTGCTTTTAAAAGTCATTATTAGTGAAGCCATGTCTAATTCTCTTTTCCAGTAATGTTTGCTCTATTAGTAATAGCTGCAAACTGGGTATTATGTTTGATACAAATGAAATTTCAGAGTTAGAAAAAGTTATGAAATTTACATTTTTTATAAATATAATTATAACATCAATATAACATTATGAATATAACATTATGTAGAATCCTCTACATTTCTCTGATGAATCTTTTTATAAAGAGACAGCCTTTGTAGATTTGAAGATAAGTGATCTTTGAATTATCAACAGAGGAAAAACAATACGAGGCATTAATATGCAAGCCAGTAATGTTATTAATTCATGTTAAAATTAAAGGATTACATAATTGTCTCTACAAAGTGGATTCAGTTTCTGGTTTGGGAAACATTAATATAAAAATCAATTATATAAGATTTTTAACTCATTAGTTTAATTAGTTTTATAATCATTCCTTGGCATTTCTGACATTTACAAGTTTAAATTCTTGTGGGATTCATGGATTGTTGTATTTTTCTAGATTAACCTTTAGAAATTTTTGGATTACTGGTTTTGTGGTCATGAATTTAAGATTTCTTTTATCATGAAAATATCTTATTTCTCTATCAAAATTACTGGCTTACAATTCTGTTGCTCAAAGTATTTGCAGCTTGGGAGGAAAAGTATTAGTCCTAAAACATAAAAATTTTAAAAACTTTGTATCCCATTTTGTAATCAGTTGGTGATGAGAAATAGATCATCTTTAACTTGAATGAGCATTAGCTCTTGGATACTAGTGAAATAGTTATCACCTATAAATAAATTCTCTTTAGTGCAATATTTTTTTAAAAAAAATCCTAAATGAAAAAAAAGATTGGAAGAGATGGCTTGATTTTTCAGCCTCCAAAACAAACCAGCTAAACAAGTAACAGGCTACAGGAGATAGTCTTAAATCAGAAATGGAATGTACATAAGAAAATCGTGCTAAAAAATGAAACAAAGAATTTGAATTGCTTCAATAAGATATACAAAAATATATAAAAACAAAATTCTTCTGTGATAGTTTACTAGGGCTTCCAGTACTAATACCAAAACACTAGGTAGATTTAATAACAGAAATTTATTTTCTCAAAGTCCTAGAGCCTGTCAGTCAGAGATCAGTGTACAGGCAGAATTAGTGAACTCTTGAGGCCTCTTGTCTGGACGTGAAAATAGTTGGCCTCTTGCAATCTCTTCACATGTTTACTTCTTGTGTACTTTCACCCGTGATGTTCCTTCTTTTTCTTACAAGGACATCAGTCATAGTAAGCTAGACCCCACACAAACAGCCTCATGTTAGCCTAGTCATCACTTTAAAGCCCTTCACTCCAGTATACAAGGTTATAATATTAAAGGCTGGGACCAACATACAAATGGGGTTAGGCAAGACACAATCTCATGATGCCCTATTTCTCCAAAAGATAAAGAAACCTTTTAGAATAATGACTGGAAACTAAGTCTTTTTTTCGTCTTCCTAACTCCCAAATAGTTACTTTCTAGTTATCAAAGAACCAGAATGTAAAATTTATAAAGTCTTGCTAAAAGCATTTTTGAAAAACTTGTTATCTGACAGTGAATTTTCACCTAAATCATCCAAACTAATAAATTTATTTTTTAAGAGGTTTCTGTGAGAATTTTGTAATTTACAACAAAAACTCATTTGTGAATATGCCTTATAATTTCCAATTAATAAGAATCAACTAGATAAATACTATTTATTCTAAATACTTTTGGAATTCAAGGAAATTATAATTTTCAAAATTCAAAACTGACCAGGTAACTGTGGCTGTACCGACACTAAGGAGAATCAGGAGAAGTAAAAATCAAGAATTAACATTGGATTGTCATATGGGAAAATGATGTCGCTACTCTCTTCTTGTATTTCTTTCATCTGAGATAATAACCTACTCTAAGAAGCATGATAAATATTATTAAAGTTTTACTAGAAAACCATTTGAGCTCTGGTTCAGAGAGCAATATGAGACACCTTCATCTTAAGGGGAGAAACATGTCAAACAAGATTATCTATTTGAAAGCAGGCATTTTACTTTTTTCCCTCACTCACATTGAACTGGTGTTGAAAGGAGGCTAATGTGGAAATAATACAGAGCTTGATAAATTCAGAACAAAACATAAACACAGCAGGTCCCTTTTCATGTGAATTGAGTTAAATCTTTTTATTTCAACATTTAGATGGGCTATTGTAAAAAAATATTGTTTCTGAAAGGGTTATGAAATTAAAATGTAAATGATATACAGATATAATGACCTCCTTTTAAATAAATGATAGCAGTGATTAGAGTATTCATGATTGGAACTATAAGAAGCTGTAGATTCAAGACTTGGCAATAAATGAGAGACCTCAAGAGCTAAGTAGTATTTCCCATATTCTCATTTAATAAGTTACTGGTTTTGTCTTGTCTGAGTGAAGGCTCTGAGATACAGTGTTCATTATCATGATGCAGAGAGCTTTCTAGAAATCAGATGACTATGTTCTTAGCTTAATTTAGTTTGACTTCTCAGACTTTCCGGAATATTTGTCAATCTCATGCTTAGGAAGATATATAGAAAGTATTCACAGCATTTTATCTCCCTGTCTATTCATAGAAAGTATCCCACATAAAATGTTACCTCATCATATTTCTTTGTATCCCACAAATATAGATTAATAAAAAGAATATGTCAATGTCTAGGATTTTCTTGTGATTTCAAGAAAAAAGGAGACAGGAAGAAATGCAGCAGTATACCATGAGAGGGCAGAGTACATTGCAAATGAGATGAAAAAAATCTGTTCCCTGATGGTCTGATTCAGTGCTCTTCAAACATTTTTCACATGAAGTTTCAATGCAGAATTTAGATTGTTGAAAATTTATCCTGTTGGTTACCTATGATATCTAAATTAAACAGTCTTGTAAGTACCCTGATCTTGAATTCACTTATTAGAAACAAAGAAAAGATAGGCTTGTTTTTGGGAACTCTGATTCCTTTACTGGTAAGAATTAATGGTTTTTCTATCAAACATATACACAAAGAACGATAATGTGTGATATACATGTATCACTTGTACTTACAAAGGTAAAAAAAAATAAAATTCTGTATCCATTTGGTGCTGTTCCAAAGTAGGTCTCTATGCTTTCCCCACAAGATGCTCACATGCACTTTACCTACAGTCTTTGAAGCAAAGCTCAGATTTTATTGAGTCACGCATGTGGGAATGGAAATCTATTTTATGTTATGCTTTTCAGGCATTGTTTTAAGTACTTGTGCAATTTTAGCAACTTTCTTCTGGAAAGCAATAATTTTTTATTTACAACTCTATCAACTGAATGGTCAGTAATATTAAGGTACTTACACTTCACAGAGTATTCAAATCATGCAGAGTTTCATGGAAAACTATCACAAGCATAACTGTGAATCAGTGTGCTGTGACCCTAAGGAGACATGCACTTAGATAAATCTTAATATAGTTCCCTCATCTTCAGTGGAAGTGGCTAGAAAGCAGACTGCTTAAGGAGGACATTTTATGAATGTATATTTATTAGAATTATTCAAATTTTATTTTATTAGTGCATGATAATATTACATATTAGTTGTTTTTTTGGTTTTTATGCATTACATTCCTTGTGAGCAGAGATACAGTTACAAAACATATCTCAGTTCCTTTTGGAAAGTTAGTACATTCATATATGTAAGTATGTATGTATTTGCTCATATATGAGAAAACATTATATTTATTTTTATTTTTTAATTTATTTTACTTTATATTAAAGAGAAGAAAACAGAAGTTAGAAATAAAACAGTATCAAATCAGACTAATAAGAGAGTAACAGTAAGTAATACATTGTGCATTGTTATCTTCATAGTGGTTACTCATAGTACAAGATATAGGCATGAAATAGTGTTCAAGAGTATTAGCAAAAATCTTTTCAATGAACTAAGAGAAACTAGCTGTATAACTATCATAACATATATAATATTAATATATATATATATATTTTTTTTTCTCTCTTTTATCCATTCAAGTATTTGAGAAATACTTACTGAATAGCCCCTATATGTCAGGACCTAGGCCTCCAAAAATAACCAGCACAGACACTGCCTGCACAGCAGTTGGTCCAGCAGGAGCCACACACAGGTGACAAAAGCACATGCAACTCAACCCAAGGAAGGTAATGAGGGGGTATGACGCGCTCTGGAAGACAGTGCCGGCTGGAGGACATCCATGTGTAAATTTAGGTCATTATTCAAATCTGAAGCTCAAGGACTAACTCTGGCTGAATTTATAGGTTTGTGTCACCAGCATGTAAAGCGGGTAATAGGTAACACAATGACAGTAGAAGACATGACCTGTTAGAAGAGACAAGGATCAAGGACAAAATCCTGTGTAGCACTCGTATTTAAAAGGCAACCTTCTTCTCTGTAGTTTTGTGAAAATCTAGTGCTGATCTCTGCCTACATATAGATGGGAACAGAGATTGTTTTAAGATAAGAAGCAGGCTCTTGTGATTTAAAATAGCAGGCTCTTGTGATTTAAAATAGTTCTGAAGCTCACAGTTATGTCTTTATTATGTAACTTCTTTTACATGGGTGGCTGTTTCCTGGAAAAAGAAAAAGGGTAAAATATTCTTTAGGTCCAAAATATCCTAGCTGGAAATCAAAGCACGAGAGAGATGAGGAAAGGGAATCTGTATATGATAAAATTCCACTTATATCTTTGTCTCTTAGAATTTAAACGAGTTTTTCTTCCTAACTTGGGCAAACCAGGAGATAAATGTGCTGAGCATCCATTTCTAGTGTCCTAAAAGCAAGCAGGAAGACAGGACTGATGTGCTTACTTGATACAATCCTGAAGGAAGGCTGGTCTCTCTAAATTGTGGTTGCACTTGCTTCTGGTAATAGGCAAACGATTTCACTTCACCTTAGGCAGCAAAGACAAGAAAGACAAGTGTAATTTCTTCCATTCTCTTTAACAGATTTTCTTTTCTCTCTGCTAAAATGAGATAATTTCCTTCAGGCATTTTAACATAGTTTTGAAAAAAAAAATCTATTATACATAATTACAGTGGCCTGTCACATGGAATCAGGCTCATCTTGAAGTAGAACTTACTTTAAGGATATCAAGGCTCTCAAGTTTAATCAAAGCATTTAAGCCTCAAACAGGGCTCTCCTCACTTTCCCTTATCTTCCAAATTTAACATTCATTTTCGCCTTGAAAATGACTTTATGTCAAAAAGATTTTTCTTGCTGTTATCAAATCAACTAATTTTGGAAATCATATTGCTGAAATACCAATTAGCATGCTTTTTACTATCTGAAAATCTAAATTATGGAATCACTTTTTCTTTCTGTAGCCACATTGATAAAAATAACTAGGAAGATGGTACCTGTGGCATAACTCAAATCTCAAGATAAATTAAGTAACTGGCTATTACAAAACTTCAAAACCTAAAAGAAGAACAAAGTGGGAGTGTTAGGGTGCTATTTTGCTCCTACTTCCAATCTTAGGAAATTACATGTCTTTTATTGTGATGATGTCTATCAGGCCATTTCTGCCCAGCTCTCATATAGAAAGAGTTTAACTGTTTACAGGTCTAGGGTATTCTGGAAAAACACAGAAAATCTTCATCTTGTGTGCTGCAGGTGTCCAGCCTGATTTTCACTTGAGTGACTACTTCTGGGTGCAATATCTCTCCATCCTAAAGGGCTGGTGAGCCAGTATCACTTCCTCCAATCCATTCCTCCTCCGCTGCCAGAATAAATCTACTAAAGCAAGCTCTTCTCCTGTCATCCCCTTCTTGAAAGTCTCAAAGCCCTTTCCAAGTTTGATGACATTAGTCTATGTGATGCATCCAAACTGTCCTCTGTCTAGTGCCTTATTATCAAAATTTTTCTTGTTCACACTGGAGGCTCTAGCAAAGCAAAGTCCTCTTTTCAGTGAGTACCTTTTCCCTCCTTGCCCATACTTTCCCTGTAAGTTGCTCACTCTGGTTGGAATGCTGAAATCATCCCCCATCTTTAATTTCCATATTTTAAAGCCCAGCCCTTTCAAAAATGCCATTTTCTTTACAATTAGTTTGCTGATTCCTGATTGATTTATCTGGAATAACTTCTGAAAATCTATACCACTTTCTCTTCTTGAGCTGTCATTCTTGTATAAGTACTTAGCTCTTCAAGAAAATCAAGGTACCAAACTTGAAAGACTTTAATCTTTTGCCCTAGAAATATGAATTAAAAATTCAGGTCAAAATGGTTTCTTTTGGTGGAAGTTAAGCCTGTATTTTTTTCTATCAATATTCATATTTCTGTAAGATTTATTCTCATCTCTGCTGACAAGTATAAATGACTCAATTTTGTTTGATGTTGGTAACATGTACTAGAGGCTTTCTGTGACTTACTGAAATGAGTCTATGACAGGAGGGTGACACTGAGAAGACATTTGTTCCCAATATTATACATATTATCCATTTTGGGATAAACAGCATGGGGAAATAAATTTTAAGTCAATATTTTCAATTTGTCCCCAGAATGTTGCATTGTATTTTCCAGCAGGGATTTTTTTGTTATTGGTCTTAAACTCGGCTACGTGTCATCTAAATTAGTATTCATGTTTCACATTAAAACAAATGCACTCTGATGATCAAAGAATTGAATTTAGTTTAACAAAAATGCTCACAGTATTGACTCTGTAGGATTATCTTAGGGAATTACATAATGAAAGCAGTCTATTCTTTAGACTAGTTCAAAGTCTAACAGGCAAAATTTCAACCACAAGCACATAAGAGCAATTAAAGAACATTTTGTTGGGATCTGTGTGCATGTGTAGACCCAGATTCCAAGATGCATTTGTTTAAATTTTTATTTATTTAGACTATGCACACTTTCTCATTTTTATGCTGGTTTAAATTGTGTATATATATATATATATATATATATATATAATAGCAGTATACCTCAGGCAATATAAAATTATAACAACTTGAGCTTCTCAAAGGACACTCTGGGCTTTGGACTATTTGACTGTTTATAGTCAGTGTAATAGATCGAAAACCGAGGCATAAACAGCCTTCATAGCACATTTACACAGTTTAACTTATTCTACTGTACAATTTTTACTGAAGCAAAACTATAAAATTTAAAAAACCAGGAGTCTGAGTCTGCTTGATGTTCTGCCAAGTACTCATTCAATTTAACTGCCCACCTTAATGGCAGAATTTGTTCAATAATCAGATTATTTATTGATGCTTTGATTGCTTGTTATTTATGATGGCTGTTAACTGACCTCTATCTTCCAAATTCTCTTATAGACCTTCTAGAATAAATAGATATTAAAAAGGAACTTGATGATCATCCTAAACCCACTTCTCTAGGTAAGAATCTGAGGCCTAGAGTGGTTAACTGCCGAACATCAATTATTTACTGTAACTAGAACCTAGATTTTTACTTTCTGAGATGAATGATTAATTTACTGCAATAAGTCTTTAGAAAATATTCTAGTTATAATCAACTTTATGAGATATTTGATCTGTTAAAAGTGGTTATTATGAAGAACTGGTCTTCAGTTAATTGCACATGGGCCACCAAGCTATTTTTTTCCAACATAAATGTTTCTTTTAATGGCTTTTCTTTGTTGAGTTTCTAAAAATAATTTTTCCTTTGATGATTTTTATCCAATGTTCAGTGGTCCTTCTACCTTTATTCCTGCTATCAATGTATATCAAATGTACTTATTTTTCCCTAAAATATTAATCATATCTCAGTCCCTGAACATCTTTTATCTACCATGGCTACGATATCTTTAAAGAACTCCTGTGTATTATCTGTGTAAGCCCAAGCCATTTTGGATAGCCGTTCCCAAGCCATGCTTCAGTGATTTGTATGAGATGACTCTTGCTAACCTCCTGGGGTCTTCATCATTTCATTTAGCACAGAGAGGAAGGAGAGTTAAAAAATATTCAGTCTGGTTGTACTTGTGGCTTATGTTCACACAGCTTCTCAATTCAGGAGGCCAAAGTTTGACATTAGGTTATAACCTTCCTGAAACTTACTTTTTCTCAGGAAGAGCACCAATAGCTTTCATATTTTAATATTCCACATTTAGTATTTTTATATTCCATTTATACTGCCCATATTTTTCTTCTGTTTACACATGAACATAAAGAGAAGATGTATTTGTACAGGTTAGGAGAAAAGATTGTGTTACAGTGAGGTTGGATTTTAAATAAAAGGGAAAGGCATTAGCTCCTGTGTGAGAAGGTAATTGTGTTTTCATTTACTGTTATTCTGAGGCCTGTGAATTCCTTGTTCTCAATTTAATTTCTAGAAGAAAGGCATTATCTTGTAATAATATTTTATATTTTATGTTTCATTATAAAATAATTAGAGAGCTAAATCAAGCTTTATTACATTATGGGTATTCAAAGACAGAATTTGTGGTTCCAAATCTAGTGTTACACAATTGGACTTGTCAATTATTGGCAATTAAGTTAGGATGGAGGAGACCTGTAAGCAAGTCTAGTTGGGTCCAGAATGTGTCCTGTGAAAAAAATTTAAAATTCAATTGATCATTTTATAATAAAACAAAACTTTCATGGGCTAGTAATGCTGCTTAATGATAACATAGAAATGAATGAGAAAGTACATACCTCTGGTTTATTTCTTGGTAATGAAACATGCCAGAATGAATTTATTTCTCTTTAAATATAATTTTAAGACTTAAAGATCATTGGAACAGAATAGAACATGCAGAAACAACTCCAAGCATTCTCAGCGACCTTATCTTTGACAAAGGGGCCAAACATTTTGCTTGGAGGAAAGGTAGTCTCTTTAACAAATGTTGCTGGGAAAATTGACCATAAACACTGAGGATTGAACCTAGACCCATATCTCTCACCATGCACTAAACTAAAATGGACCAAAGTACAGATATTAAAACAGAAACAATCTGCTGGAATATAGAAAAGATAAAAGACTTCAGTGTAGGTAAAGACATGAAAAATACCCGACTCTACAGGATATATCACAAGAATCAATAAATGGGGTAACATCAAATTAAGAAAACTTCTGCACAGTGAAGGAAACTATCAACAGAGTGAAGAAACAGCCTATAGAATGGGGAAAAGATTTGCCAGCTACTCCTCAGACAGAGCACTAATATCTAAATTATGTAAAGAACTTAAAAAGATAGATCCCCCAAATTATAGATTCAATGCAAAAATGGGCATTTGAAATGAATTGACACTTCTCAGATGAAATAAAAATGATCAATAAATACATTTTAAAATGCTCAATATCATTGGTCATTTTAGAAATTCAAATTACAACACTGACATTCCCTCTTACTCCATAAGGAGTGGCTATCATTAAGAAATGAACCTATAACCATTGCTGGCAATGACCCTTCTCCATTGTTGGTGGGAGTATAAACTGGTACAACCACTAGGCAAATCAGTATGAAGATTCCTAAAACTAAAGCCAGAAGTTCCATTTGACACAGCTATTTCTCTTGTAGGTATCTTCCCAAAGAGTTATAGTCATCATACCACAGTGATACACGCACACCCTTATTTATAGCAGTGCAATTTATAATAGCTAAATGTTGGAAACAATCCATATGCCTACCAACAGAAGAATGGACAAAGAAAATGTGGTATAAATGTAATGGAATACTACTCTGCCATAAAGAAAGTTAAACCTGAGATGTTTTTAGGTAAATGGATGCAAATAGAGACCATCTCCTAAGTGAAACAAAGCAAACACATACATTTAAATATTGTGTTATTTCTCTTGTGTGAGAAACCTGAAGTATAAATAACCTGCAAAATAGAGAATAGATATTAGGGGGTTGAAAAAATTTTATCAAATGAGAAGAACAACATTTGGGTAGGGGGAGGAAAGGAAGAGAATGGAGAGTTAAAGGGAAAAAATGAAGAAAAACAAAAATAGAGCTTCTGTAAAAGGGAAAGGAGCAATGGGTTGTAGGGAGGAGAGGAGACAAGGATTTAAAAAAACCTGAGATGTGTTATGTACACATACAAATCCCCCATGATGAATGTGTTCATCATGTGCTGCATACAGGGACTGAAAAATACTTTCTGTGTTGTTTATTAAATAATAGAATGATAGGTATAAATAGAGGAAATTGAAGTTGTCTTTGGGATTATGATTCACTTACAACACAGTTCTCTCAACCAGATTTAAGAGGAACTATGTTAGATCCCTCAGGAAATTGTACTAAACTGCTTGGCTCAGAACTGCTGCTGTCACTGAGAAGCTCACATATAATTAAATAGGGAAATGTTTTTTTTTTTTTTTCTCTTTTGCCCCTTACCAGCCACTTTTTCCCATTTTACTCTGATTAAAAGTCAAAATCGCTGGACGTGTTGGTGCACACCTGTAATTCCAGCACTAGCGAGGCTGAGGCAGGAGGATTGCTGTGAGTTCCAGGCCAGTCTGGGCTACAAAGTGAATTCAAGGCCAGTCTGAACTGAGCAGCAATCCTTGTCTCAAAAAGACAAAACAGAAAATTGTTATTACATGTGACATGAGACCTACAATCCTGCACCTACCCCTGCTCTGCTAGTCTTTTGATTTATGATATCAACACAGTTCTGTTGCTGTAACCTCAGCAAACCAAGCACACCCAGCCCCAGGACTCAAGTACGTCTTCCCAAAGGCCAGCTTCGCAGCCAGCTCCTTCACCCCACTCAGATGTCCATGCAAAGTTCTCAGTGAGACTGACTTTGACCTTTCTTTCTAAAATTAAAATCCACACCCTCACTTCAGATTTCCTTCCTAGCCATTTTCTAGAATTCAGTGCTAACCAACATACTACACATTATACCTATTCATTGTTTATGCTGTCAATGCTGTAACGGAATACAAGATCCCTAAGAGCAGGAAGTTTTGCCTCCTCCGTTCTCCATGATACTCCTCTGCCTGGGAACCCGGTTTGTTCCACAGCAGTGCTTGGCACATTTCTGTGTAATGGATGGATAGATAAAGCTGAGTCAACTAGAAGCTGCAATATGACAAAGACACTACATGGTGTAGGCAGCTAACGGACTCAGTTCTTAAATTACGGGACTCTACATACTTGTGTTTTGAAAAAGGCTATCTGCAAGTGGGATTCAGTCTTTTTCCTGTTCTGCAAAATGGTCTTATATAATTAATAAATCACTTTTTATATCCCATAAATATTGATGAGCAGTACTTTTATTTTATTTTTTCATTTTACATAGATCTTTTGCTTTGGAGGCAACCAAGAGGTGGAGGGAGAGGTAGAAAGAAGAGCAGAAGGGGATGAAAAAAGAATTAAGATGTGTTATGTACATGAGTCAACCATTCATAAGGAATACAGTCATTATGTACTGCAAACATGTAAGAATAAAAATAATGATTTAGTAAAAAAGAATACTTACAAATATATCTATTATTTTCTGAGTGTAGTTATGAAAATGCACCAATTGTTATGAATAATTCCATTTAAGAATATGCAATGTTTGACAGATCTTAAATATGAAATTAATTCCTACTTTTCTTTCTAATTAGCCTCCTCCTATTTGGAGTCGTAGTAGCTGAAGTAACAAAGATTCATCATGTTTTTAATCAAATTAGCAGGCAGATTTCCTCCTTTATTACCCTTCCATAAAAATCTATTTAGCATAAAATAAGATTGCTATAGCATTTCCAGGCAGTATTTGATTATGTACAGATTTAAATGCTTCTAATTCTAACCAATTGTTGGTGGGTGCTTCTGATTATATATTCACTTCTAATTCAGCAATCTGGTTTTCCAGTTGTTTCAATCAGCATATCACGCTCTTCCTCTATCAGCAGAAAAAAGATACAATAGCCCTGCATAGCACTGATCAAACAATTTTTCTAAATGAGTTAGTGGTGTTCTTTATGGGCAACAGTGGGGCTGCAAGCAAATATCATCATTCATTCAACTAATTGGAGAAAAAAGTCACTAAGAAATAGAGGATTTAGAAGTTAACTTCTCAGAAATGCAAGTTACAGGTGATGTGGTATTACCATTGGGGTGTGTGAGTGTGTGTGAATGTGTATGAGTATGGGAGGGTGTGTGTACCTGCAGGCCCCGTTGTCAACTCTGTTTTCCTTCTGTGGCGCTGAGGATTGAATCCAGGCCCCAATTCACATTAGGAAATCACTCTGCTGCCATGCCTGAAGCTCCATGTGGAGGAAACACGAGAATACTGACCCAGAAAGGGGTCTGCAGGAGACCCAGATTACAAGATAAGAGCATACAATCATGCAGAACAGTTCACATTATCAAGAGAGGCATCTTCTGCCTTGCCAAGAGAGGCTTTCTGAAGTGGGTGCCCAGCCAGAGTTACCTGTATCCAAGTGTCAGAAAACAAAGCATATAGAAGGCATGGAATGAAAGAGTGAATTTAAGTTATTTACATGATATCCTTTTCTTTTCTCCCTCATATATTTATTTCCTAGCTTCCAATAGCACTGCAGATTCCTTTGTACACAAAGACATGATTAGGCCATCCTATCAAAATTTCGATTCACTCGCCAACTTGCTCTCTTTATATTTTAAACTAATCTGTTGAGCAGATATTGATAATACCTTAGTGACCCAGGGTCCTGTGTTTATTACACTTGCATTGATATCATATGCTCGAGGGTTGGTCATTGAGGCCTGGAGAAAATTAGAAACAAGAAGAAATGAAGGAAGGGGAAAATAGGAGGGAATACAGAGAAAGAAAAGGAGGGAAAGAGAGGGAAATAGGAAGGAATGGAAAAAGAAAAATAGGAAAGAAGGAGGAAGTGGGGGAGAGGGAAAAGTAGGATGGAAATAAACACGTAGCTTTTCTGATCCAAGCACTTGTCTTCTTGTCTACCTCTAAAGGCTTCTCCTACTGGTTCCTTATTGTTCTCACCACCTAGACACGCTGCCAGGGTTCCAGCCTTCCAGACACACTGAGGCAGTTCCTGGCTCTTTGCTTGGGCTCCTGGTCCTGGCAGTTTGGATTGGCACATTCTCAGAAGTGTTTCTTTAACCTCCACATCTCTCTGGACCATCTGTTTGACCTTTACTGTCCTGTGTCTTCTGTTTTAATTTTAATGATTAAATTTCACCCAGAAAGTATTAATTTATATGATTATTTTAATATTTTTGGGTCTGAAAAATCTCATCACAAAGTGCTACCTCTATGTTCCTTTTTTTCCCAATACCAAACACAGTGCCTGGGAGGTTAAAACTGTGTTGGCTTCATTTTCAACTATGACATTGAAGAATTATGACACTGAAGGAATGGTCACTGCCTTAGTCTATGTGAGACTGTGTAATAAAATATCACATCCTGAGTAGTTTACAAATAAACAATATAAACTTTTTATCTTAGTTATGCAGTACAGGATCAAAGGGTTAATAGGGCAGGGGTCTCCCTAGGGTCTGCTCTCTGCCTCTTCATGTGGGGGGCTCTTTAGAAGGTGCAAATCAAATTCATGATGATCTTATCACCTCCCAAAGGCCCACTTAGTATTTTTTCTTCAGGGATTATGTTTCAACATAGGAATCTTGGCTGAGACAAACATATTTAGACCAGAGCAACTCTGAACTTCACTAAGATTCCATTGTTCTTTCTGAAATAAATTACCAGGCTTCTCAAAATCACAGGCATTTGTTAAGATCACATGATGCAATCTTTGTAAATGAAATGTTTGTTAGATGTATATGTTACTGTGATCTTAACTTTGTCATTATGATAAAAATTTGATAACCCTATAGTTCCTATGGCTATTTTTTTGGGGGGTGGTGGTAAAATAATAAGAAATGAACATCAGCATAATATAGAATGTTAGAGAGCTAATATGTAAATAGCACTCCCTACACATAATATTTTTATTTTAATGGTTTTTCAAATGCATTCACAAAATAATATATAATGATCCTTTTAATAGTTACTCATTTTTATAACATTCTTTTCACAACTCATGATGTACTCTCCATAACAGGCTCAAATAGAGAGAAAATGAATTACTGAGGTGGTGATGAGTCATATACCAAAAAAGAATGAAAAGATAAAGTCTCTCATTTAAGATAAGATTAAGTTGATTGTGCTATGTTCACTCATAATAAATGTTTAAGTTGCCCCTAATTAAAGTTTATCCTGCTTGTTCTGATTCTGTTCCTTTGTAGAATTTCTGGTCTTGGTTCCCTTGCTCACCTTCAACCAGATGAGGTCAGCTTTTTCTCTCAAGTTAGTGTAGATCCAATACTGACATAGCAAAGCCCGCCCCTAGCCATTGCTCTTATTATTACTGCATCTTGCTATACTTCTAGTTAGGGCCAGAGGGCACTTCTTCTATTGATGGCTGCTGGAAGGACACATTAAACTTGCTTTTAGTAACATTTGTTAAAATAAAAAGTAAATGCATAGATAAATTTAGGACATGAACACTTGCCTTAGGAATAGAACATTTTAATGTTATTCATTTTCTTTTTCCACCTTGCTCCATGTCAGGAATTACATTTTACAATTTCTTAGAATTCATGAGCAAAATGTTTAAGCGTGGAAGCTGTTGGACAGATATTACCTTTAAAAATTTCACAAATAACCATGTACTGTTTGGATGTGTTTGCATTAATTTCTTCAGACAGCAGATATGAGAGGACAGAACAGAGAGACACATATTCAATATACAGGAAAAAGTAGGGTCATGAATTGTAGGCAAGTAGCCAAATCATAGCCAGCAAAATCCCAATGATGACAATGGGAATCTGGAAGTAGTAGTATGTCAGCAGGTCAGGTCCGAGCCGGCACTGTTAGTACGCTTGTTAATTCTCTGCCTCTCCCCTCAGTCCTTGGGTTCTCAGCTTGTTCAATAACTCTGGAGTTCTCTTTCAGACTGAGAGTGAATTAACTCACAGTGCTTTCTATCCCCTCCATTCTAATCACCACGTCCAATGGAAGCCTCTGAAAATGTTCGCTGTCTTCTCTCATCCCTCGCGTCGCTCCTTGCTGTGTCTTCACTTCTTGGGACTCAAACCCCTGTTTCTCTGTGCCTCTGAAAGCCTCTAATTTTTTGCCTAACATTCTTGCTCTTTCTAGAGGCTCCCCATTTTTTTATAACCCAGCCCCCTCACAGTCTCTTCTCCCTACCACTTTTCATCTCCTTTGTGTAAAATCTCCCATGGATTTGATGTCTTGTAATGCAGGTAGATTACTTTCCATTTTTTTTCCCTACTTACCTCCTTCCATTCTGCTTGCTATATGTTTTCTACAGTTCCTGAGTTATTTGTCATCTGACTTTCATCTATTCTGTTTAAGGTTATCGTGCTCTAATGGAAGACAACTGTAGCTTTCACACGTTTCAACATTGTGTCTGTCCACATTAGCGCTCCAGTCATTCACCTGCAGGTACCATCAACCACCACTCTAAGGAGCAAGCTTCAGTCTGTATAATTCGGGATTTTATACCTTACTCTGCAACTGCTTATCTCACCTTTCTCACCTTGTTTCCAATATCATATACTATTGAATTTACTTGAGCTGTAAAACTTCTTCCTTTATCATCCTTTTCCTATCTTATCCCATTCTCTCATTTTGAAAAATTCCCACAACACTCAACTCCTTTCTGCCTTGACTTGGATCAGTTTGCTTTTTCATGTCTAATGTGCAGATTGCTGATTTCTTACAGAGAAAAATATGCAACTAAATGGCATTACGTCAATACAAATCATGGCTGCAAACTCATTTGAGTCCTCTGCAGCCTGACATACCCCAGCCACTCCCAGTGTTTCTCACAGAGTTATCCCTATAGCATTCAGAACTTTCCTGAAGTCCCTATGGTCTAAATTTCTTTTAGACTCAAAGAATCTGTCTTCTACTTCAAAGAGAATATACAGTCTAACAGATGGCAAAGTCTCTCTATTTTCCATATTTAAACTTACCAAGTTATCTTTGTGCATTTTCCTCATTACCATTTTCCCCTTAGTCATTGCAAAAGATGAATCTTTCTGGATATAATCTCTTCCTGCTTCAAGAATATGAATTAGTCAACCATCCCTTTGCCTGCATTTTAGTGCTTTTTCTCTTTATTAAACCGCTTCTACCTTTGAAATAAAGGAAAAACAAAATTATGCTCTCTCTCTCTCTATGTCTCTCCTGTATCGTCTTGGCACTCCTTCCCATCAAGATTAATTTTCTGGAAATGACTGCTTGTATTTGCCATCTCTGCTTCCAAATCTCCTACCGTATCTCATTATCTGACATCACCCTTCTGCTTCCCTGAAACTGTGCTAGACTTGGTCACTAACAATTGATCTTCTATTTAATCCAGTGCACATTATTTCTTATATATATTTCTGGATGTTTTCTATAGAATTGAAAATTACCTTCTCTTTCTTGACATTCTCTCTGCATTTAACATGTATATCCCACATGCAGATTTCTTTCTGTCTGAGAAGCCTATTAAGTCACCTAATTCTTATTTGTTGTTATCACTATATTTCACACTCCAGTCAGTGTCTCTAAGTGACTACCTCCGTTCTTCTGACTGTTACACCTACTTGCTGTGGCCTATGTCTCTTCTTCAATTCTGTAGTTCTAAATCCAAATATACATTACTGATGTCTTCCTTGAGTCTCTCTTTTCTCACTCTGTCCTTCCTCTTACGTGGCTGCTCTTAGTGACCTGTCCTAATGCTCACTACGTACCTAACTCATGCCTTTAATTAATTCATGCTAACATCCAGCCAACCTTCAAATCTTGACATTCATCTCTAATACATTTTATCTTTCATCTTCTTTCTTATATGGTTAAAAATATTTTTCTCAGCTTATTATTTTTATTTTGGTTAGTGAGAAAGTATCCTAAATGGTTTCACTACTAAAGCGATCAATTTAAAAAGAAATTTGGAATAGTTCCATGTTCTTCTGGTAGGTATAAAAAAATCCTTTATAGCTCGAGTGCTGTTTGCTTCTGCAGACTTTCTCCACCTTCTCAAAATATTTTTGGCAGATATCCTTCCTGTAGGGCTTATCAGAACAATCCCTATGCTAAAGAAAATAACCTGAGACGAGACCATTTTAGGTGACATTTCTAAAATTAATGTGATTACTGAACACTTTTTCTTTTTTAATAGGAATTGATAAAAATCTCTTAAAACTAGTTTTCTAATATAAGGGAAATGACACAATAGGGTTTATATTTTATCTAAGTTTTATCATCAAGATTAATATTATATCCATTTGACCCAGCTATTCCTCTTCTGGGTATCGTCCCAGAAAGAGTAAAACATCATACCACAGTGATATATGTTCAAAACTGCTCAAAGAAAAGAGAAATGGGATGGGGGAAAGGGGAAAATGAGAAAAGGAGAAGCAGAAGAATATACATCTTACCTATTGTATATAACATAGTTATATTACTATTTTCTTTTAGTTCATTGCAAAGAAAGGTTTGCTGTAATATTGTTAACAACTTAATGCCTGCATCTTATATTCTGAGTAACTAATTTAAAGATAATAATACTCAATGTATTAACCAATGTTACTTTCCTATAATCTTGCTTTGTTTTTTCCTCTTTAAAATAAAATTTAAAACAAGATAAATATTATAAAATATGAAGACCAATAATTAAAAACATAGCCAATATGGCTAGTTTCCATATTGGATTATATGTAACATTTCACAAATATAATGATCTCGAGATAATTTTAAAACTCCTATGACTTCTAATCAAAGAAATGAAAATAAACTTGCATGTGTCTAGATTAGAAAAAGTAATGTATATTCTATAAGAAACTATTACACAAAAATTAAAATATTTTTAAATTATTACTTAATTCTAAGATCGATATGGAAATAAAACAAATTTCTTTCATTATCACTTTCAAACATAACTGCATTCCTGTTAGGATTTTATGTAATGCATAGCATACTTTAAATATTTCAACATGACAACCGAAGAATATGAATATTCACAATGGTAGGTAAAAGTAGATCATAAGGCAGGATTCTTGTCTAATGTGTAATTCTAATGTCTAAATACTGGTCATTTTTTGAACAGAGATTATACTGAAATCTGCATTTTCTTGAAAGAAAAAATAATAAATATTACATAAACATTTTTTCACAAGCCTGACCTCTGTCTTACTAGTGTCCAAATCTTGTGAAACTTTCTGCTTGGGATTTTTACCCAAAATTTGCAAATCATAAGTATTTTTGAAGAATTTCCACTTTAAAGAGATAACACATACTGCAGAAAAGGTGGGTTTTCTTCCTTAATCAAATTCATTTGTAGACATTTAAAAATCCATGTAGTAACAGTGAGACACAGGCAGAAAATAAGTGAAAGGAGGTCTTATCAATAAATCAAAGTCAGTCCTGGCTGCTGCCTCCACAGCTTCTGACTTGCTAACAGACCATACTAGAATATAATTTCAGACCTGTTGATTGTATCCTTTACCTTTTTATAAAACATCTGTCTCCCCTTTTCTGGCCTGAAGAAGTGTCACTTTTAATTTTACTTCTCTTGTAAAACTAAAGTGTTAACAAAACAAAACAAAACAAAACAAAAATCCCAAAGGTGCTTGGGCTTTGTTTCCCAAGGATATTGCTTCACCTAACTTTCTTTGGGAGTCCTAATTTTCCTTCATCAGCATTTAGATCTATTGTTATATTGCAAGAAATGAAAAAATAGAAATAAATTAAAGAAAAAGTAAAGAATCAAAAATCAGAAATTGTTCTCTAGATTTACTAAGGTTATTTTGACTCATTTATCCAAAGACTGCTAAATACTTCTTTATTTACAAAGTTATTTCCCCAAAAGGTATAGTAAAAACTAGTTCTATATTGAAAAATCATTAGTACCCTACTTTTGTTTTTTATTAAAAAAGGGCAGTACTTACTTAAACTGACACATGCATTTTAGAGCTTGTCCTTGTGGGAGAAAAAGCATGAATGAATATGTACAATAACCATCAAAAATAACTGAGAAAAATAAAAAAGTAGTTCAACAGACGAGCAGGTATAAACAACACACATTTCTTTTTTTTTTTCAGTAAGATTTCTACAGATTTCTTTAGATTATAGCTTCCATATTTTTTATATGTAATTTCAAAATAAATTCTTAATTTGGGTATAGATTTAGATTTACAGAACTTTGCAAATTAATACACTTTTGGTGTGTAACTAACCTAATTTCTCCTATTCCTAATATATTATGTGACCATAGTTTGTCAAAATCATGAACCAATATTGATACATTATTATTCAATAAATCCTCTGTTTTATTCAGATTTTTCTTTATTTGTACTTGATTTTTTTTCTTTTCTACTTTTCATTTCTTCTATTTCTTTTTTTTTTTTCTAATCCAGAATCACATTTTATACCATATTACACTTAGGTATGTCTCCTTAGACTCTTGTAGGCAGATACAATTTCTCAGATTTTTCTTGTTTTTACTGACCTTGAAATTATATTGAGTACTACTAATGAGATGTTTGTAGACCATGCCTCAGTTTGGATTAATGGGATATTTTTATCATGGTTAGCTATGGGGTTGTGGAGGAAGCTCAAAGAGGGAAGGTGCCGTTCCTATCATGCGCTGCTGAAGACATGCTCTCACCTGACTGGTTGACGCTAACTTTTATCCTCAGATGAAGCAGTGTTTACCATACATTATTCTGTCTCTCTATTGTATAATTTGGGAGCAAATCATTTTGTACAGGTCACACTTAAACAAGGGAAAGTATGCTCCTTCTCTTTGAGGAGGAGTATTTATATGAATTGCTGAGATATTTTTGGTCTGGAGCTGTATCTTTTCTCCTTTGTTTCTTTATCTAATCATTTACTCCTATATGTAAGCTCTCATGGATTGGATTGAAATATCTTTTTACAGTATTTATTTTTTATCAAATTGCTCTATAATGTTACTAAGAGTTGAAAATCTTTCATTTCATTCCTTTTTCCTTTGATAAGCCCAAGTCTTTAATTTTGCACATTCCATTATTTCCTGGAAAATGAGATTCATTAGGCTCATGTGGTGAATTCTCTGTTCAAGTTCTAGAATCTGCCATTTCTCCAGGATCCTGTTTCCTTTTGTCAGACAATGACATTAGATTCCCTTTATATTTTTAACAGGAAAGCTATTAGTATTCGGATGTTGGGTAATTAAAAAGGTTCTACTACTGATTTTTGTTAAGGAATATAATTAACTAGACATTTTGTTTGACACCTATCATGCAATCATTAAATGTCACTGTACCTTTTCAAGTAAAAGCATATGGGGAAACAATGGGATTATGAGACAGAAAAACATCCTTCTTCTAATCTTTAAGAAAAGTTATATCTTGCCAGGGATTTAGTTCAGCATCCTAAGTCACAAGGTTGTAAGTTTGATCCCCAGTACCTCCCCCAAAAAAGAAAAGTTATATCTCATGGTTTCTAAGTTATATCTCATGGTTTCTATGTATTAATGAATCTCATAAAATGCCTTAAATTAATGAATTCTTGAAATGTTTCCTGATCAACTTCAGCTGACTATGAATATAAATTATATATATATATATATATAACTTCAGCTGACTATGAATATAAATTATATATATATATATATGATATCAAAGATTGCTAAACTTTATCTTAAGGTTTTCATTTTTCATACAATATTTTTTAAAGGATGAAATCGGGGTATTAAGAAGCTTCATGTCCCCCACACAAAACACTGCCACAGTTAAGTGATACATTTTTTTTTTAATTTAAAGAGGATAAAGTTAAACATAACAAAACATAATAAAACAGATCATAAGAAAACAATTTAAGAAACACAGATTTCAAAGCAAGATCACTGGAGATCTTCACTGTCTATCATACTATCTCTTGTTTTCTTCCAAATAGTTGTCCATATCTTCACAAACAGTGAATTCATACCAAACAAAATAGTATTAAATTGATCAGCACAGGATGATGAAGGCATTTTAGGTCTTCAAGACCAGACAATAGGGAAGTCAACAATGGCTGCCATAATGTCTCTCATTCTCTTCAAAATAGCTGTTCATATCTTTATGTATGTTGAAGTTAAACAAAAGAAAACAGACTAATATCATTCTGAACAGAGAGCTGCTACATTTTATATCATAATGCTAGGGAATTAGCACTGGGTATCTTAGTGTCTCTTTCTTCATAGAATCTGGTCATTGCATCATACATTATATAATCAATTCTTGTAAACTGTTTAAAGGTTCTATGCATGCATGAGTCTGTACATGTATACCTATCCTTTATGTATTAGAGGGAAAAACAAAACAAAACAAAACAACAAAACAGATTTCTAGAAAAACATGAAATGAATAAGACATATAAAACCACAATACTAGGTGATCTATGGTAGTTACTATGATGTCTCTTGTTAATTTCAATAGAGTTGTCTATATCATCAGGCATAGTATAATTGAACATAGCAGTACATAGAAATATTAATAAAAATAAAACTTTGGAGACATTATAGGACTTCAAAAGCAGTTAACAGTCAAACCAGAATGTGTATCCCATTGAATCTTGTTGTCTTCAGAGTAGTTGCCTCTACTCTGACTTGATACTATAAAGTATACCAGATTCGAATAAAATCAGCGAAGACAAAACAGTGATCTAACAAACCAGATTCAAATAAAATCAGTCATAGTAAGACAGGGTAAGTAATATAGGGCTTCAGTTTAAGTTAATAGGAAATTAAGGATAGTTACCATAGCATATCCTGCTATTTTTGGGATAGTTGTCTGTGCCCTCAAATCTAGAATGAGTAGACAGACTGGAATAGAATAAAATCAAACTAAATAGAGCAATAAGAATAATGTGGCTTTTAAATCCTGATACACTATTAATAATGTCCTCTGCCTTTCTTTTTTGACAATTCCTCCCCTTTCACTTTGTCAGGGTGCTTTGTGCATTTTGGGTCCCACTAACTCCTTTAGTTTTTAGACTAAGGGGACAACTCACTATCTACCTAAATGGTTCTGAAACTTTTTACTCCTGAACTTGGTCATGAGCTGTATTCCTTTGCTTACTAAAGCCTTAAGGTTTTCCCTGCTTATAGCTGAGTAGTTCTCCACTGCACAAAAGTGTTATGAGTTTCCAACCTATCTGCAGCTGCTGGATGAGCTGTCTCTATTTCTCTCTTGTTCCACATCATATAGAGCATTGTTTTCTCATCTTTGACTTTTGGTTCATTTCAGGTTGATTATATTTCCTATTCAGAGCATCTTGATGGACGCTATCTCCTGCCTGTGTTTCTTTTTGTTAGTGTATCCAGACCATCTGTGTTAAAAATTATAGCCAATCTTCTCTGCCTCATCTCTGCCATGCTATTTTTCTGCCATTGGTTGTCTATTTTTCTTCTTCATTCCACTGTCTGCCCCATTCATTGAGGCCTCTCTAGCACTGTTCCTGGAATCCTGGTGATTTTTTTTTTCTCTCTCTCTAGAATGCCCTTCAGTATTTTTTGTAGGGTTGCGTTGGTGGTCATGGACTTCCCCAACTCCTCTTTGTAATGGAAACATCTTGTTTCTCCATTAATTTTGAGAGACAGTTTTGTAGGGTACATCAATCTGGGTTGGAGGTTATTTTCTTTCAGGGCTTGGAATACTTTGTTCCAAAGTCTTCTTGATTTGATAGTTTGCATGGAGAAGTCTACTGTGATTTTGATGGGTTTTCCTTTATAGACGATCTGTTTCTTTTCTCTGACTGCTTTTAATATTCTGTTCTTTGATGAATTTCTGGGATGTTGATTATTATTATATGTCTGGGTGTAGATCTGTTTTGGTTGTTGCTGGCTGGAGATCTGTATGCCTCATATGTCTGAATATCAATTCCTTTTCCTATGCTTGGGAAATTTTCATTAATTATTTCTGCGAATAGCCTTTGTATTTCATTTGTGTTTACTCCTGCTTCTTTGCTCAGGTTTTTTATTCTTAAGTTATTGATCCTCTTGTCATCTTCTATTCTTTGTATTGTTACTTCCTGGTTTCTTGTTATTTTTAAGAGATCTTTCCTTTTGTGATCACACATTGCAAATCTATCTTCAAGTTTTTTTTTAAATTTTATTTAAAGAGAGGGGAAAAATAAAGCAGAATAGAAAAAATGGGAAGAAACAATACAGAATTTCAAAAAAAATGAGCAGTAAGAAGTCACTAGTTGATATAGTACATATTGTCTTCCTGGATGTAGTTGTTCAAGTTACAAAATCAAAGCATACAAAGTGGACATTCAAACAGTGAGGCTGCAAACAGCTCTGTTCTCTGATCCAACAAAACTTAGCAACATAATTATCATTCCTACCCCTTAAATATACATGCAGTTATATCCTTTAGAGCACCTGCTTTTTCTTCCTTTTGCTTTTTAAGTGCATTATCTGTTTAGTTATATCATGTTTTAGGGTGCTCAGTACCTTGATGATCTGTTTTGTTGTTGTTATTTACATTTTAAAATTTTTTAAATTTATTATTATTTTTTATTTTACGTATTTATTTTATTTTGAAGGTAGTAAAATACAGCAGAACAAGACAGGGCATAGCCAACTGAGGCAGTGTGGAGAATTGGCACAGAACCTCACAGAAGGCTACTGGGACAACAGCAATAGGCACAATAGTACATCTAGTTTTCTTTACAATAGTTGTTCCTTCAATCAGCCAGAGCAATATCGAAGGAAATACTGAAATTAGAAGAACAGAATATTGAATAGAGCAATACCATTGATCCAAACAGAACAAAACAGAGATAAAAATATTTTCCCTCAAAGAGATGGCAAAGAAAATCCCCCTTATTTGCTATATTGCATATAGTCAAACTCGCAAGACATGCTCAGATCTCCGGTCTCACTTGCTAGCAGGGGGGCGGGTGGTGGAGGGGTGGGTGTTTGATTCTTAGCCCACGCTCCAGTAAGCTCACAGCCTCCCACCAGAGGGGTGAACTGGCTGCCTGTTTTCCCAGTGCCCAAGGTCCAACATGGTTCGGTGAGGATCTCAGAAATGCTGATATGATTCTTGCCCTGGGGCGGCTGCCACTTGCCAAGCCACAGCCACTTACCACAGTGACATGCTGGTGGCTGCCTGTTTTCCCAGTGCCATAAGGTCCAACATGGCATTTCGTGTATCTCAGGAAATGCTGATATGGTTCTTGCCCTGGGGCAGCCGTGGCTTGCCAAGCCGCAGCCACTTACCAGCTGCCTCTATCTTCAAGTTTTGAAAGTCTAACTTCAGTTTCTGTTAAGCAATTTTGCCAGCTTTCAATGGAGTGTTTAATTTCCTGGTAGTCTCTTTGAATCTGTTTCATGTATTCTAGATTTTGTTTATATTCTTCATCAAAGGTTTCTCTTCTTTTTCTTTGGGTTCCTCCATTCTGTGTCTTTTTTGAGAGGTGCTTAGCATTTCTTTTATTAATCTTCTTATATCTTGCTTCACTTGAGCTAGAATTTCAGATTTCATTTCATCTACTAGGTCACGAGGTCATATCTGCTGATGCAGTGTCTGATATTGATGTTTCCTGCCCTTGGTCTCTTCTGTATTTACCTCTCCTGTACTTATTTTCCCTGGGTCAGCAGCTGGAGGTTTTTTCTTGTTTCTTTCTCTTGCCATGTTTCTGGTTTCTTTCAGACAGGTGTATGGTGGAAATCTCATATCCTTTCTGTATTGCTTACAGTTTTTCTGAAGTGTACTGGCTAGGGGATTGTTGCCCTCTCCAGTTTGCTGTTGATCTGTGAGGTGCACACAGGGGCGATGTGAGCTGGCTCCTCTCCTTTGACCCAGTCAACCAGTGACTGCCTTCACCACGTTAGTCTGTGCCATGGAGATGTCACAGGTTCAGGAAAGTTTTGTCCCTGGCTGCTGGGTCCCGACCAGGGGTGTGACCCAGCCCAAGCAGATACCACAAGTCCACTTTGGGCCAGGAGAGGCTGACTGACATCACTACAGCTGCATGTTCAGGCCTGTCCTGCCCCACTCCAATATGTCATCCAGCCAGTTACCCCCTCCATGGAAACAAATTCCTAGCACTCACCACATTAGTTCTAATCTCCGCTGCAGTGCAACCTCCTGCCAAGGGCCTTGGGCTCACCAACCCCTGATTTCGGTGCCACTGAGACTTCAGTGTGACTATGAGTTGTCCAACTCCAAGGCACGCCCAGCACGGTGCAGGACCAGCTCCAGTGTGAGCATGTCTAGGTCCAGGCTTCCATCCACATTTTTTCTTTCTTTCTTTTTTTTTTTTTCCTTTTTATTTTTCCTCAGCTTCTTCCTGGATTGTAAGAATACTTCTCCTTTCATCTGGTCCTCTCCATGGTGTTAAATTCTAGTATCTGAGTTGTTTTTCTCAGAGAGGCTCTCTACAATGCTACCTACCAATCTGCCATCTTCAAGGTCTCTAATGTGGCACTTTTTTTGTAATAAAATTTACTTTCTTTTGAACAGAAAAATCACTGCAATAACATATATGTACTGTACTAATACAATATTGATATTTTGGCCCTGACAACTGAAACTTTATGTTCATTAACTAGTAATGCCCTATTTTTCTCTTCCTCCAATATCTCTGCTTTGTACAAGAGAGTTGCAGAGTTTTACATTTACAGTATTACCCTTAAACAGTACACTTAGTGTCAATAATTGTGTTATATCCCCAAAGGTTATTTCATTTGATATTCAATCATGGTCAGAATTAATTAAATTGGCTGGTCACTGATCTCTCTAGCTTACAGCAATGTGGGGATTGGCATTAATGTGCTATGTCTGACTTCCCTTTTTAACGTGTCACCCTGGAAACAACAATTGGGGTTCATTCATTTCTAATCCCAATAGAACTTTGCCTGAGGCAAAGAGTAACAAATCTTGATTAAAGAAATACCTCTACACATAAATTTTCAGTGAATAAAATGTTTTGTCCTTATCTATAGTACGCCATACACATGTTTACACTTGATGATAATATATGCATCTAAACTTATATGCTATTGTAAAGTATCAGCCAGAATCTCAAATTATTTGCTTCCACATCATCAGCCATTTATATGAAATCCTAGAATGAATAAAGTCATTTGATAAAATAATTTTGTTCTGTTTCCATGTTAAGCAACATATGGATATAAGTTGTCTTGCAGACAGAGTGACTTGTACTTTGTTTGGAAAATCCTATGAAATTTGAATGTATCAGGTAACTGTTTTCCAAGTTTGCATAATAGATATTGCACTGGGGAAGAGGGACAAATGAATTAATTGCTTCTACAGAATACAACTTAGATTATTCATCAAAAGTTCCATTTAAAATTTCTAAAAGCATGGCTCGTGTATGTAGATAAAAAGCAAAATATGTATACCACAGGACAGAGGTAATATAATTCAATAATTATACATAAGGCTTTGGAATCTATTGTTCTAGTTATAATTCTAGGTATCTATGGACTTGTGACAAATTATTTAACTTTATTTTAAATTGCTGTCTGGCAAAATGTATTTAATGTTGGTATCTGTCTCATAAGATTGTTAATAATCACATGAAGTAGTATATGTATATATATATATATATAATGCTGTTAACATTATGATTATCAAATTGGTAGCATTAAATTATTGAAAGGTAATCTTGAGAATTGGAAAATGTGCAGTATAACCTAATGACATATTTGGAGATGGATATAGATTTTTGAACATGGACAGAAGAATTGTTTTCCATCTTAAATGTTAGATATTAAGTAAATGTATTTAAAGTAATAAATGGTTAAATGTTATAGCTATGGAATGTTACACAACATTTCAAACAGTACTATTTACTTGTATGTGATGACATGAAAAACATCAAAGGTACAGTCACAGAAGAAAACTTATAAAACTGTAAAATGATACAGTCTTTTTTTTTAATATCAGTTGTATAAATACACAGATACCTTTAAAATCTATTCACCATATTATTTTTATCTTTTGGTACCATGATTTTGAAACAGTGTACATTAATTTTACAATCAGTAAGTATTTTATTTTAGTAGTGAATTTCTATCTGTATCTGTTTATATCTCTCCTCTGTGTCTGGTAAGTCTCATCAATGTCTTGTTTTTAGGTTTGTTTACTTAAAAGTTGAAAAGACAAAGTACCTAATCACATCTGTCTTGATTGATGTAAACAGTCAAAGTGTAGAAGACCTAAAACAGAGTCCACTGGTGGAATCTGAAAGAGAAACTCCCCTCTGAGGGGCAAGGCTCCAAGAGCAGAGAAGAAGGAAGAAACAGCCTATCTTTTCCTTTGGCTGTTTCAAGTCTTTAGCCAGAAGGAAGGAGGCGTGGAGAATGGAAAGAAGCAGACAGAGAGGCAAAGTGAGCAAAGTCCTCCTGCACAGGATGCTGTCACTGCGCCAGAAAAGTATAAATCCAATCAGAAGCAAACAAAGCAAAACAACCCACATCTGTGCAAAGTAAGCTTAATATTACCTTTACTTACTGTGACTATTAATATTCCAGAGCAAAATATTAAGCAAAGTAAAACTATATCCAGATACACTAGTCATAGCAGCCAGTGATTTGGCTCAGTGGTGTAAGTGCCTGCCTGGCAGGCATGAGGTTCTGAGTTCAATGCCCAGTACCAGGGGGGAAAAAAAGAAAAAACAAAAGACAGATATGCTAGCCATGAAAAAAAATAAATATAGAAACTTACAAATAAAAAAGTCTCTTTGAAGATCAGAAAGTGACACTGTTTACTTGAGAAGAGTACTGATTTGGAAATAACTTTATGTACTAGTAGACAAAAATGAAAGAAAAAAATTGTTGGTCTGTGTGTAAATTGTAATCCTTCCAGTAGGGCTGTTGAGATAATTGTTAACAGTCACTGAAAAATTATTACCTATGAGGCATGAACTCTAAAGTCTGGACCCAACATTTATTACTAAAATTGTAAGATATGTTTATATTCTTTGGGGGAAACTCTGCTATGCACTCAAATATTTGCAGTGATTTTGATACTGTTTTTCTTTTCTGGGTTTCTTTACATCCTCATACTCCACTTTTAGCTGCTTTCAGTTATTTCAAAAAACCACTATGGACATGTAAAGGATCGTCTTCCATATATGGGAAAATTTTCACAAAAGTTCCACCTGCTTAGTGCTATTTTTTTGGTAATGATTAAGATTTTAATTATATCTAATAGTAAGAAATATCTATACCATTACCCAAAACACACACACACACATACACACACAAATGATCTGTATCATATACAAGAATCTTAATAAGAAGTAAAGTACCCTGAATAGTCAAAATGCTACATATTGTGCATTTGCTTTGAATTTTGGAAATAAGTATTTGAAAATGGATTTTTGCCTAGGGAAATTTATATTTCATCAAATGTTTAAGAAAGCTCATGGGAATTGATACATACTTATAATAATATTACAGCATGGATTCTTTAAAGTATCTCAAAGATATATTAGAAAATGTTTTCTTATGTCAAAATGTATGTGTCCTAATCACCAAAACATAAAAGAAAAAAGTCTGAGTGCCAATGTTTAGCAAAAGATACCTAGCTTAGAACTGTCAAGGCCCCGAATTGTCCCACCTTCTCATCTCACTACCAGAGTAAAGACAACTTGTAGCTGTATTCTGAAAGGAAATAAGATATTCTTCCATATTATCTATTTTCTAAATCTAGTTCACCTTTCAGTATTATTTGAGGTGATTCCGTACATTGTAGGCACTAAAACACAGCTGAAATCAGAGCAGGATACATTCTTTTTAAGCAGAGAAACTAACAGTTTGCTCCTTCTCAGCTCGTAAAGTCTTGGTAGGAAAGGAGTAACAAAAGCGTAAGTTATTGTGACATTTGTGTTTTGTTCAATTATCTGAAATGATGGTAATTATTAATTTATTTCATAAACTGGGAAGGAATTTCTACATTGAAAAATTAAAATTTATAGAAAACTATTCACAAATAACAAGCAGAATTTCATATGTGTTTTAAGATCAAGCCATATAAGTTCTAGAGTAACATGGAATTGTTATAGGGAGATTGGAGAAAGTGGAATTAACAAATAACTCCATTGGCCTATCCTGCTTTTCAGATTGAGGGTTTGGAAAATTTCCATCTTCTCTGAGACTTGTTCATATAAGAAATGGAGAATAATATACTCTCTTTCCAAGGCAATACTGATAGGAAAAAAATAATTCTTATAACGTACACGTTTTATGAAGAAGTGCATTTGAGAATATCTTCCTTTCCTAAGTTTTCTCCATGTAGTAGTAGGGAAGTGATTCTGGTCAAATCACTTATTTGGGAATGGGCAAGATATTTTCTGTATAATAAGGTGAACAAAGAAAGATGATTTCTTTTAGTTTCTTTAATATCTGCCAAGTAAGACAAAACCTATTCTCAACCTTGTTTTCTTTGGAGGATTGTAAGAATGACTCCTAGAGGAAATCATGAATGAATGTGTGGGAGCCAGGATTCCCAAGGGCATTTTGAGGTTATTAAACTGTCACATATCTCCTTTTAAAGTCTAGAAGTGATAGAATGAAAATAAAATGTTCCATAAATTCCCCCTCGGAGATAAAAATCTTAGGAGTCGAGGGCTATATTCCCCTTTCTGGTCAAATCATTATGATTACATGCAACAATGGCTTGAAACAATGGAAGAGTGTAACATTATTGTGCTTGCAGTGCTAGCAACCACTTAAAGTGCAGATGTGGAACAAGAAGGGAAGAAGTGGTAAAGTAAGAAATCAAGTCACTCTTCCAAGCATCATTTGGACAATGACATTCGATAGCTGATTTTTTGTAAATATTCATAATATGTTCTACGCTTCTAAAAATTCTCCATACCAGTGTTGATATAAATTTTAAATGGGAAGGAAAGTACTGTACAGATGTTTTCCAAAGATATTTTAGAATAAAGTGAGATAGGACCTCAGAAGGAAAAAAGAATTCCAGAAGTTCAGAGTTCTTTTAAGGGCTATGTGCAAACTTAGCCACTAAGTCTTATACTAATATACACCAATTCATATAATTCTCAAACCAACTCTATAGTCGTACTATTATTACCCAGACTTACAAACAAGGATAACCAAAATGCTATCCTGATTATTCAAAAGGAGTCAGGAAAAAAAGTTACATTTAAAAAATATTTATTAAGTTTATTGGCACAATAGATAGATACATAGACCACATTCATCATAAGGAACTTGCACCTGTGCACGGTACGTGTTAGTTCCTCTTTTTTTTAAGATCAAGCAATATAAGTGTTAGAGTGCAAGAATACACTATCATGAGTAACATGGAACTGTGACTTTCCTTTCTTATTTACAAAGCTTTGTTTCCATTTTATCCTATTTTCTTATCTTTTTTTCCTCTTCCTCCTCTCCCCATTTCCTTTGTCTTTTATACAATTTCTTCCCATTGCACAATATATAATATGTATTTCTGTTCTTATTTGCACTTTCAGTCTTACACCAGAGAAACAATGCAATATTTACCTATGTGTCTGATTTATTTTACTTAAGAGTATGGTCTCAAGGTGCATCCATTTAGCTACAAATGTCCCAAATTTATCCTTTATGGCTGAGTGGTACTCCACTGTATAAAAAGAAACGAAGCCACATATTCTTTATCCTTACCTTGGTTGATGGACATTTGGGTTGTTTCCAAGATTTAGCTATTGCAAATCATGCTGCTATAAACATGAGCATGCATATTCTTCCAGGAAGATACCTAGAAAGGCAATAGCTGGGTCAAATGGAACCTCTAGACCTAGTTTTTTGAAAATCTCCACACTGATTGCATGGTAGCTGCACCAGTCTACACTTTTTCACCACAGTCCTGGCTGCATTTGTTATTTGTTGATTTCTTGATTGTAGCCATTCTCTCTGTGGTGAGATGGAATCTCAGTGTTCCTTTGATTTGCATCTCTCAAATAACCAGTGAGGTTAAACATTTTTTATATATTTATTTGCTATTTGACAGATATCTCTTTAAAGTAGTTTCCACAATGCATATTTGCACATATCCTACATATTTTTGAATAAACTTGCTTCTAAAGATAATTAGGACTCTTTTATTTTTTCTGGGATTTTCTTTTCATGCTGTATAGCTTGACTTTGATATTTATTCTGTCTTTATAATATATTCACTAAGTTTTTTTAAATAGTTGCTTAACTTTTTAATTGTAAGAATATCTCATAATATATGTGACTCTTAATCTGTTGATTGACATTAGAATTGTCTATAAAAGTTTATCATCATAAATTTGTAATAAAAATCTTTTTTCTGGCTCCTTGGTGGTAAGTACAAGTATTTTTGATTAGCAAACTGATACAAATAGAATTGTTTATATCAGTTTTTATACAATTATTTGTACAAATCAAATTGTATGTTCTTTCACATTTTTCAGTATAAAAAAGTCATATTTTGTCTCCACCTAAAATCGTATTTCCATGAACTCTTGGTAATAACAGATGTTACTAGACATTTAAAATGGTATTGTTGAAAACATATCTTATTAAACCACAAAAACATCATTTATATATGCATTTAATAATAAGAGGGAGATTATTTGTTATTTATGGATCATTTTACTCACTTAAAATAACTACTATGCTTTATTTGTCCCTTTTTATTAAATTTCTTACCTTTGTGATTCATTTTTAGACATTTTTACATATTGCAAATTAACTTTATTGCAAATGCATTTTAAAAAATTTTAGAATATTTTGTTGTTATCCTGACTGTTTTTATTTTCTTTGTAATTTTGTTCTTGAAGTTCTTTTAAAATATATTGGTTTTAAGCTTAAAATTTAAGCAATTTGCTTAAAATTTACTTAAAATTTAAGCAAAAAGTAACTTCTAGAAAGGATTATTTTTATTTCTCTGACCATATAATAATTTGAAACTCATCACAGAATTAGTCTATCATGACTTACTATTTAGGTTAATAAGCTTTGACCCTTGATTTAAATTATTTTGTCAATGATTTAATATGCTCTAATTACCACCAAAACATTCAAAAGGCAGAAATAACATTTTTCCTACCTCCACTGTATTAATTTATGTGAGTTAAACATATTTATAATAGAAAGTGGCATGAATTAAAGTGAAGTTTGAATTTACAAGTATCTGTACATACAAGTAACTCTCTGTGTCCTAGCAATCAGCAGAGGCAGAGAATCCCTTATTTTATAGTTCACTAGAACCAAACAATTCACTGCATATAAGTGATAATTTTTAAAAATACTCTGTATCAGCAGAATAGCATGAGGATGTTATAGATGTTTTTCTGCACAGTTGAGTTCCGCGCAGTTTGAAAGCCTCAGGACTTCAAAGAAGTAAAGAATGAAATGCAAAGGCTTTGGAGAGGTTTAAACTGTGTCTAAGAGATACAGAGGAATGAGAGGTGTTTAAATGCTAAGGAGGACAGTAGAGAAGAGGGCCAGGTCACCTCTACACTGCTAGTGAGGGAAACTTCACACAGTTTGAAAGCTTCAGTGCTGGGTATATATCTTTCAAACATAGTATCTTTTAGAAAAATAGTGAATTTAACAATAAAATTACACTAGGTAAAAATGAATCAACGATGCTAAAAATCAAACATCTATAACTTCCAGGGAATAAAAGTGAGATTAGCTCTACAACACTAGCAGGAGATCAAATAGTCTTTGAATAATACTAAGTAGTGCTGGAACATGGTCTAAGTGATGACTAAGGATTGTTTTTACTGAAAGGTAACTGAATTTAACGGTCACCGTTAGCACTTGCATAGCGCTCTGGATGTAACGGTCACGTTAGAAAGACCTCAGTTCTGGCTCTGCCCACACCTAGCCACATAGCCTTGGCTCAAATTATAGTTATTTTCCATACATTAACTTCCACATAGGTGGTAATCAAGGCTGACCTCACGTATATTGCATGCTGGCACAATGCTTTCCACATAGACAATTTCAAATTTGAAAAATATTGAGTCTTTGTTAATATAAAAATTAAATACTTTTGTGATCATTTTCACATTTCAGTTTGTCATTCTCATGATGAAATTGAGACAAGGAAAAATTATTATTCTCAAATGGGGAAAATTAGGTAAACTGACTTGCTTAATAAGGTACCAGACAAAGACATTGAGATATTGACTAATAATTGCCTAAGGAAGCTGTCAGCTCTGAATGTGGTAAGAGAAAGTAAGAAATAAATACAAAGAATGTTTATCACACATGTGGTCCCTTCTGAGCAATAAGAGTATTCTATATTTTCTATACATAATTTTATTGCAGCATGATAGCCAACCTTTGTACTAGAATTTATGAAGTGAGATTTCTGTAAGCCTAAATTACTCATGGAACGTTATATCAGCTAGAAAGTGAAAGAAATGGGAAACACTCTTCTGATCTTAAAATTCAAGTTCTTTTCAAGAAGTTATGCTAGAATGAATCATCTACTGATGGTGCTAGAGAAGGTTGTAGATGAGAGTCAGAAGGGAGGACCCAGGCACTGCTTGCAATGAGTTAACATGATCTATCTTGCTAATCTATTTTTCACAAAAACAAAAAGAGAAGCAATAAATCTTTTTGGAAAATATAGCGAACAGTGTAAGTTTTTGAATGTGTGTGTGTGTCTGTGTGTGTGTGTATGAGAAAGAACAATATCCCAAATAAAAAGCCAAACAACAAATATTACCAAATACTCTAGGAGAGTATAAATTAAGAGAAAAATAGCTTCATGAGCTAAAATTTTAATAAAAAGTTAACATTTATGGCTTCATAAAAATGTACAATTTTATGATTTTTTGAATGTGAAGTATGAAATAAATTACCTTTGACAACTTTATTAACTTTCATAAAATGTACTTATCTTTCCAATTAAATTCTACTGCTTTTAGATATAGATATGAACTTTCTAATTTAGTTCACTGCTTGATATCAATACATAATTTCTCATCAGAATAAGATTGCATTCAAAGCAAACTGAAGAGTTATTTCATAGTATACAGAGATTCCTTCCTGGCATTCTCCATCATTTCCCACAAGAAAATTTTATTTTCATATGGTTCTTTCAAATATAGTTTGAGAATAAAATGTTTAATAAAATAGAAACAAAAAAGAATATAACATATTTAATGAATGGCAGTACATCTTGGTGAACACGTTTTGCAAGTCAATCAATTTGTAACAACCTTCACTTCTAAGCTGATAAAGAGAAACACTTGCTCCAAAGAAATTCATAAAAGTTAACCAATGATATTCCCATCTGAGAAACGATGTTTCTATAAATGACACCAATATACTTCTCTCAAAGTCCATGAATCCTTGAATTCTACACTTCATGTAAAACCCTGTTCAACACTAGAGGCTTTGTTTCTCTGACTGCATGTGCCTGACTAGTATATTTTGCAAATTCTGCTTGATTTTTGCTTTGGTTTTTGTTTGGTGCATTACTTTGGTTAAAAAGCAGAGGACTCATTTGGCTACTGAATATTGCATTTAACAATTTGTTCACAGTCATGGAAAGAATACGTAGAAACATATTCTTTGCATAGATAATTTAACTCCTTTGAAATTTGTCCAACTAGGTACTTTGCATATCTTTATTATATATTTTTCTTTTAATTTTCACAACAAAATAATCCTAATTTTTATTTGATGAAAGTAGACTTAGAAATTTTAGGGCAATTTTAGTCACTATCCTAGTAGATTCTGAATATCTAGACAGCAACTTCAAGTCCAAAGTAGGCTCTCAAACCCTGCTTCTTCTGGAAAATAAAATGATACAAAATAAGCATACATTATTTCATAAATATTTAAACTGAAGTTTTATTTATACATATGAACACTTAAATACTTTATAAATAAGAATACTTATTTATACATATGAGCACTTAAGTGCTCGTTTTGGCAGCACATATACTAAAATTGGAAAATAATAAATTTATATTTCTCTGGGCGTTTAATCTTCATTTTTTCCTTGAACATATAATATGAGGCAGAGACTTTGCGTTGCATATATTTGCATAATCAAAATAAAATTTCATCATTAAAAGGTGGAAGAAGAAAGAGAATATAAAGTAGCAATTATTATAGGCAGTTCCATAATCCTACTATCCAGGGAAAGTAAACTGACATTAACTTGGGGGGTAAACAAAATAAAGTAATAAGTTCTTACTGTGTTTGGATCTGGAATGTCCTCCAAAATGCTCATGTGCTCAGAAGCAGGACTTTTACAGGGTGGTTGGATCATGGAGTCACCCTTTTGTGAGTTCAGTGGCTGAGTTCAATAGTTGAGTGTGGAAAATGGCACCCACGAGAATGTGGTGGTTCACTAGGGATGTGACCTGGAAGATGGTGCCTCACTCTCTCGCTCCTTCCTCTCTCTCTTTTCCTCCTGATCACCATGAAGGGAGCAGCTGTCTCCCGCCAGGTCCTTCTGCCATGCCATTTTTGTCTGGAGCCAGTAGATGATAAGACTGAAACATGAGACAAGTAAACCTCTCCTCTTTTAAATTGTGGGTGTTGGTCTATTTTGTTCCCACAATAAGAATGAGATGAAGATAATTCTCCTGGGCACAGAGATTTAAAATATTGTAACCTTGGCTGTCTCCAAAATTATCTAAATTTCATGGAATTTTGTGTCACAGACTTGTTCTTCAATTCCTTTAAGCAAAACGTTGCCCATAGTATGAACAATATTGGGGGTAAAATAAAAAAGAAGTTATCTACTTTTCCATGCATTTTCTTTTTTCATCTAAAAATGCATCCAGGGATGAGTATTTAGCTCAGTGGCTCAAGTGCTTGCCTGGTAAGTATGAGGTCATGAGTTTGATCCCTGGTACAAAAAACAAACAAACAAACAAACAAACAAACAAAAACACACACTGAAAAAAGAATGCATCCATCCATCCATTTATCTACTCTCTATCTCTACTTCTATACCGAGAGTCATACTCTAGCTGCATAAACACTGCTCACTGCAAACAGTGGGGCTCTGGGGCTCCTCCACTTGCAAACAGCGGGGCTCTGGGGCTCCTCCACTTGCAGTGCCTCCTAGCTTCCCTCAGTTACTCCTGAAATTACCTCACTTCTCAAGACCATTGTTCCTAACTAAAGTCTATGCTCAATGGTATTTTATTTGGACATTCAACACCACAAATATTTTAAGCACCTATGACTCATCAGCAGTATAATAGGAAGGCTTAGTAAAAGAGAGACTGGTCCTACAAAAAACAAACTTTCCTAAATAACCCTTAAATGAAACTAGAGCAAAGTAACAAAAGGAAATGGACTTTTATTATGGTGGCAACATTAGAGAAAAGAAAATAATGAAAACTCTAAATAGGCAAATATGGTAAGAAAGAAAATTTAGGGATATTCTTTTCAAGCATTTTTATACATTTTAGCAGACCAAATGAAATTTAAACACAACATATACCAGACTAATTTTGCATGTACCTGCCATATCTAGAATGGTATTGTTTGAAGGTACAGAAAATGTCTTTTTATTGGTGCATCATTTTGTTTATAATGCTTTCAATTCAAGCTTTCCAAGTAGTCTAATAAAATATTTTCAAATTACCTAATAAAATAAGCTATCCAGAAGTTGACAGTGTGATTGGAAAGCAGTAAGGAGAAAGTCTGATTTATTGATAACTGAGAGTGTACCATAATTTTTCCCCATATTAAAGCGGTGTGTGGATTATGAGATCTACTTTAGCTTAAAGAAATTGTACAAGATATATGTTGTGATGCAAATATTAAAGAAAAGGGTCACAACTACAAAAGTGGGTATATTTTACTATGTAAAACAAATCTATTTCTTACAAAATAAGATACAACAAAATTGCACCAAGGAAGATTTTTATATAAGAAAAGGTATGGAATACAGCTTTGTGACACAATGATGAGTTTGTAATAAAGAAATGACTTATTGAATGTGTTTTCAAAATATACAGAATTTCCTAAAGTAAAAGTGTCTTTGCATCCACTATAATAGAAATAAATTAAGAATTTAAGTTCTAATCTAGTAGCATAAGTGGGACATAGAAGTCTAACAGGAAGTACAGGAAAAAAATTATTCAGGTGAGAATTCTGAAATTAAATATGAATAATATTTTAAAAACAAAATTTCATTATTGTATTAGGTAAGCCAAATAAATTCTTACTTAAATTTTCTAATGATATTATGTTTATTTGCGGCATCTTATTTATATATTTTATATTTAAATCTATAGTTATATATATAATAAAAACTAATACCACTCACAATGATTTTTAAATTTCTGTGACAATACAGTACAACCAGAGGTTATGAAATGAAAGGGCTACAGAAGGACTAAGACCATAGTTTCAGAAAGCCTGATATTATGAGCTGTCAAAAATGCAGACATACATGGAGATCTTTGATAATTTTTAAATGTTAGGACATGAAATAACAATTTATGACAAATAATAGAATTTCTTAATTTCTTACAGTCAATGGAAAACATGGCAAAATATTCTGATAGAGGATTAGAAAGTATTATAATCATCTTTCCAAAAGAGATTTCCCAATGACCAAGTATCTTAATTTTATAAATTTATGTGATATAGTGTCATAACTTTATGCGTGTATGTAGTGTATATTGATCAAGTCAGAATAGCGTGCATTTCTTTCAACTGAAACATTTTTTAAAAGTTTGATTAACATCTATTTTACATATGTATTCAGCATAGTGTGATATTTTGATACTGCACAGGTGTACTGAGGTCATACCTGCTCCAGTGTTAGATTTTCATAGGAGTGTGGACCCTACTGTGAACAGTACATGAAAAGGATCTAGGTTGCCTGCTCATCATGAAAATATACTCCAAAAACAAAAATAATCTGGCTGGTATAATTCTAAAAGTAAAGTGCATGGTCAAATCCCTGATCTCCACCCCCAAAGTCCATTTGTGGAAAAATCATCTTTCATGAAAACAGTTCCTGGTGCAAAAAAGGTTGGGGACAGCTGCTATAGAACATTAGAAGTTACTGCTCTTATGTCTGTTTTTCCCACCTACTGCTCCCAGCCTCTAGTAGTGATAATTCTACATTCAGATTCGTTTTCACTTTATGTTCACATGTATAAAGAGGATATGTGGTATTTGTCTTCCAGTTCTGATTTGGTTCACTGAACATCTGCTACCTAGTTTTATACTTTTCTTTTAAAATCTTATATTAATATAACCTATACACAGAACCAAAATTTTAAAGATTTGTTGGACTTTTTCTACCCTGAATGTTTAGGCAAGTGGAAACTGTCACTGAATTCCAAGAGGTATCTTGGAGATCACGCTCTCTCTCCTCCTCTCCCTCTTTCTCTCCCTCCTCCCTTTTCTTTCCTTCCTTCCTTCCTTCCTTCCTTCCTTCCTTCCTTCCTTCCTTCCTTCCTTCCTTCCTTCCTTCCTTCCTTCTAGATGTGGGTCTTGCTATGTTGCCCAGGCTGATTCTTAACTTTTGGGGCTCTTGAGATCTTCCTGCCTTACTTTCTCAAATAGCTGGGACTACAAAAGCACATAATTAATTTCTTCTCTTAAGAAGTATTTATTCAAATACTTTGCCTATATTAAAATTGAATTACTCTAGTTGTCATTTTTGTCTATGAGTTTTTAAATTCCTTATATCTTTTCTATATTAACTTGACCTTGTAGTTGACTATAATTCATTACAAAACTTTCTTCATTTCACTAAAAACCTGATACTGACAGAAAAGTTGCAAATATGTACAGGGTTCCTATATTCTCTTTCCTCTGCTCCCTTCTCTGTTAATGTGACAAAGACATATTTGTCAAAACTGAGACTATTAATATAGCAATACTAATTAAGTTATAGGCTTTATTCAGATTTTACTCCTTCTTACTAATGCCGTTCTGTATTTCAAAAATGAACCTTGCAGACTGTATTATGTTAAGTCATGCAGACTATTTCATTTCAGCTGTATTTCTCATCCTTCCTGCAACTTTTCAGGAGAGTAAGTGAATCAGTTTGTAGACTATCCCTCAATTTGTCTTGGTCTAATGTTTTGCTCTTAAATAGTATGGGATTATCAGGGAAGAATCAATATTAAACAAGTATGATATCCTCATTATATCATACAAGGGTATATGGTATCAAATGATTTAAGAAAGGCTGGAATATAGCTTAGTGGCACAGTGCCTGGCAAGCTCAAGGTCATGAGTTTGATTCCCAGTACCCTCCTCCCAAAATGCAAGTGACTTAATCAATGAAAATATTGAGATCAAAAGGAACATTATATAACTAATAGTTGAATAGGTAGTTAACAAACCCAAATTGTCCTGTATCCATTTTACAAATCATGTATCAGGTTCAGAATTTAATTAAAATTAAATAGCATTACTTCAGTCATACCACATTTCAAGTGTTCATCAGTCCCTGTCACTAGTGGCTATGAGACTGGATGACTCTGTTCCAGAAAACTGTTGCTATAATGCTGCCAGTCTATTACCTAATACAATTTGAATGTTGACATCAAAACATATGTAAATGATCACATAATTTTAAAATTTCAATGAGATTAGAAAAAGAAGAGCAAGACAGGCCCAAAGCCGATACAAGGGAGGAAATTATAAAGATCAGAGTAGAAATAAATACAGTGGAGGCTAAGAAAACAATACAAAGCATCAATGAATTGAAGAGCTGGTTCTTTGAAAGAATAAAAAAATGTGAAAAACTCTTAGTGAACTGTATCAAAAATGGAGAAAAGACTCAAATTCATGCAATGAGGAATGAAATGGGTGAAATCACCACAGATCCCGTGGCATTTCAGAAGATACCTATTTCAAAGACATTTGGCGTCACAGGATGGAAAACATGGAAGAAATGGACAAATTTCTAGGTACCTATAAATTACCAAAGCTGAGTTAAGAAGACATAAAAACTCAATAGGGACCGGGGGGTTAGCTCAGTGGCATAGGTGGCTGCCTGGCAGGCACAAGGCCATGAGTTCAATACCCGGTACAAAAAAAAGAAAAAAAAAACCTGAATAATCCAATATTATTTAATGAAATTGAAAATATAATTAAAACCTCACCAAAAAAGAAAATCTCAGGCCCTGATGGATTTCTTGTTGAGTTCTACAAGAAATTTACACAGGATTTAATGTCAATACTTCTCAAAAGAATGAAATTAAAAGGGAAGCAATACTTCCTAAGAGAATCATTTCTGGAGGCAAGTATTATCCTGATTTCAAAACCAGAGAAAGACTCAACATGAAAAAAAAAATAAAAAAGGACAATTTCCCTAATGAACATAGATGCAAAAATCCTTGACAAATAATAGCAAACAGAATTCAGCAAATCATCAAGAAGATTATGCACCATGACCAAGTGGGATTCATCTCAGGAATGAAGGGATTGTTCAACATATGCAAATTAATAAATATAATACACCATACAAACAGAGCCAAAGACAAAAATTACACTATAATCTCAATAGATGCAGAAAAAGCTTTTCACAAAGTCCAACCACTCATTCATGATAGAAAATCTATAAGAAATTGAAATAGACAGTCTTTACCTCAATCTGATAAAATCCACCTGTAACAACTAACAGCCAAACATCATACTAAATGGCCAAAACCTGAAAGCTTTCACTATAAAATCAGAAACAAGACAAAGGTGTCCATCTTGCCTATTCAATATTGTTCTGGAAACATGAGAGCATTTAGACAAGAAAGAAAAATCAAGTAGGAAGGAATGTAAAGGCAGAAGTGAAATTATCATTTGCAGATGACTTGATACTCTACATAGAAGACCCCAAAAACTCTGACAAAAAACTTCTAGATTTAACAAACAAATTCAGTAATATAGCTGGATACACAGTCAACCCTCAAAAGTCAATAGCATTCCTGTACACAAAAAACAAACTAAGAGAAAAATTAGGGAAATCACATTCTTCACAATAGCATCTCAAAAAATGAAATGCTTAGGATTGTTATGATTTGTGTCTAAATGTCTGCCCAAAGCCTCATGCAGTCATGGAGGCAGGCTTCTAGAGTTTGTGACTGATTCATAGTCCAATGCTGGGATTATGGGTGTGAGTGCTATATCCACTGTAGGGCAGGTAGCCTAAATACAATATAAGGGATAGAAAGAGTACTGTCTCTATGCTCCTCCCTTTTTTGCTCTTGCTGCTTTTGCTGTGTTTCAGCTGCCATGAATTGCTGTCCTCTGTAAAGTGCCACTCTGCTTTTGGAGTGAGCCAAGTATGGACTGAAACCTCCACAAACTGTGAGATAAATAAACCTTTCCTTCCTTAGTTTTGGGTGTAGGGTATTTTGTCTAAGCAAAGAGAAAAAAAGTAACCAAGACAGAAATCAGTCTAACAAAGGAAGTAAAAGATCTATACAATGAAAATCACAGTACTTTGAAAGAGGAGATTGAAGAAGATAGCAGAATATGGAAAGATAACCCTTGCTCATGGATAAGAAAAACCAATATAGTAAAAATAGACAAGCTGCCAAAATAGTTATACAGATCTCATGCAATTCTGATGAAAATACCGTTAGCGTACCTCATAGAACTAGAGGCAATATTCCTAAAATTCATTTGGAACCATAAGAGACCTAGAATCGAAAAAGCAGTTCTGAGCAACAAAGACAAGGCAGGTGACATCACAATCTCTGATTTGAAATTATACTACAAAGCTACTGTGATAAAATCAGCCAGTTACTGGCAAAAAACAGATTAGAGGATCAATAGAACAGATTAGAAGATGCAGACACAACTATAAACACACTCAGCCAATTTATCTCTGACAAAGGGGCCAAATACATTCACTAGAAGAAAAATAAGACTGGGAAATGGTGCTACTAAACCTGGCTTTCTGCATAGCAAAAACTAAAACTAGACCCATGTCTATCACCATGTACTCAACTAAAGTCAAGATGAATCAATGATCTAAACATTAAAACAGAAACAGTAAATCTATTGGAAGAGAAAGTAGGTAGGAATCTTGAAGACATAGGTACAGGCAGAGACTTCATAAACAAAACCCAAACTGCATGGGAAACACTTCAAAGAATGAACAACTGGAATCTCATCTCATTAAAAAGTTCAAAACAAATAAGCAGCAGAGTGAAAAGACAACCCATAGAGTGGGAAAAAAAATTTAGCCAACTAAATTTTTCCCTTAGATAAAGGATTATATCTAGAACATAATAAAATTGAAAATTATCAGATTCCCAAATTCAAAGACTCAATACAAGAATGGGCATCTAAGAACATGCACTTCTCAGATGAAACACACAAATAGAAAATAAATGCATGAAAACACGTTCAACATCATTGATCATTCAAGAAATGCAATTTCAAACAACACTGAAATTCTATCTCACCCCCAGAAAGAATGGCTACCCCCAAAATCCACTGATATCAAATTCCAACAGGGCAGAACAAACCTTTTTTCACTGTTGGTGGGAGTATAGACTGGTGCAAACACTGTGGAAATTGGTATGGAGATTCCTCAGAAAACTGGAATTACAGATCCCACTCTACCTAACTGTCCCCCTTCTGTGTATCTTCTGTGTATGAGTTAAAAACATCACATCACAAAGATAGATGTATACCCATGTTTATAGAAGGACAATATGTAATAACTAATTCTTAGAAACAACCCAAGTGTTCATCAACAGATGAATGTATAAAAAAGATGTGGTATTTTCATACAATGGAATGCTACTCAGCTATGAAGTAAACTTGAGACTTTAATAGATAGATGGATACAATTTGAGGCTATAAGTGAAATAAGACTCATACATGTAAACATTGTATTGTCTCCCTAGTATAAAAGGCTGAACAAGTAAATGAGATCCAAAATATACAATAGATATTAGGAAGTGAGAAGAAAGTTTTCAAAAGGAAAAAAAAAACTGGGGTGGGGGAAAGAGAAAAGAAGGGAAAAAGATATATATATATATATAGATATAGATATATAGATATATAGATATAGATAGATATAGGTATATAGATAGATATTTAAGATAGTTATACTACTAATTTCCATTAGCTCATTGAAAGGAAAGGATTCTGGTTACATTGTTTAATCAATTTTTCACCCCCATATCTTGCAATATGAGCAACTACTTTGAAGATAACAACATACAATGTATTAACCTTTGTTTCTCTCCTACTATCTTGTTTTGAAATTTTGTATCATTGCTTTTATTGCTTTTTCTTTTTAAAATAAAAAAGATAAAAATAAAATAAAATTTCAATAAGAATAAAACATCAATCCTCAACCTCTGACAAAGTAAATTCATTTAGAACTGTAAATTTAAGAGAATTTATGGATAAGGAAATATACAACAAGATCACTTCCATATTAGGATTTGATGTTTTTGTTTTTGTTTTGGTTTGGTTCAAGGGGCAGGATCTGTTAAAATTGAATGAATTTTCTAATCATAGTCTTCCCAATTACAATGAGTGAGTAAAAAATTTAAATGCAAAATAAAGTATTTCAAATATTTCTCTGTGAAAAATATTTATAAAAGAATGCAAATATAAATTACTAACCTGTACATCACACCTCTGATAAGGATTTACTAGATTCCACAGTGGTCACAACATACAAAAAAACTCTTAATAAGAAAATAAATAACCCAATTTAAAAATAAGTAAATCATTTTAGCTTCACCAACCAAGAATTACAGATAACTAATAAGTGTATAAAAGTGTTCAACATCATTAGTTATTAGAAAAATACAGATGGAAGCCACAATGAGACTGTATTTGTAGTAGCTGACTGTGTCAACTTGAGACATTTAGAAGCTTAACTAAATTGATTAACAGTTCTACACCCTAGGGTGTAGAAGACCCACCCTAGGATGGCCCATCACCTGGATGGTATAAAAAGGAAGGGCTGATGAGGTTCTGTTCTTTGGAGGAGCTCCTGTCTTCACCTTCAGAATGGATGTCTTTTCCTGGCTTCCAGCGCAGACTGTTTAGCTTCTGTTTTGGATCTTTCAGACTTCCGGCATAGACTCTTCAGCCCGTCCCAGACCCATCGGCCTGCTGGTGCGGACTTGCACATGACCCTGCAGTGAACTCCAGATCTTGGATTAAATCCTTTGGCCTCCAGGGTGCAGACACCCTTTGTACACTTCCTCATCCAACTGTGTGGCTGAACATCATAAACCCACGTTGTAATTTCTTATACATTTGTATATCTTGGTTAATCTGTTTTCTCTAGTAAAACCCTGACTAATACATCACTAATCACTCATTAAAATGCATTGAACTTTTAAAACTGCAGTACATCTATACAAAAGAATATTACTGAAGAATAAAAACTTAATTGATACGTATCTTGGATAATTTCTAAGTGTATTTTTTGCAATGCTGATGATCCATCCCATGGCTGTACTCAGGAAAGGCAAGGTGCTCTATTTCTGAGCTGTGTCTCCAGTTTCACATTCTATTGGTTTAGCGAACATTGCTTCAGAAGCCCATATTGTATATTAAATTATACTTCATGTCAAAATACCTGCAGTGTTCTAGAGTAGAACCCATAAATTATCCATCAATCTTAAAATACAACCAGGTACTTCCACTTTTTCCACAGAAGGATGAGTTTTCTTTACATTCTATCTTCCATAGAGAAGCATCAATGTTCACCAAATCCAGATCACTGGCAACAGCTTTTATGCTCTCAGAAAGGAGACTGAGAAAAACAAAACTGGAAGAACAGAAAGTACAGCTTGGGATGGTGATTCTAGACCTAGATGTATTAGGCGTTAAGAGACAGCAGCTCCTGATGCTCAACACGTCATACATTTTAAGTTCTGAGACCAAAGGGCTCCAGCTCATGGCTTACCTTCCTCTGAGGAAAAAGATTAGACTGTCTCCTTTCTTTGCCGTTGCTATGAGTTGGCACTTACTGCTCCGTACTTCTTTCTTTTTCCTTTTGATTGTTTTCAAACTATATGTATTTGTATTTTTTAATTGACATAAAATAGTACATATCACTTGGGCACAATATGATGTTTTGCTACATTAGTGCATTACCTTTAATAGTCACCAGAATGCTTGGTATTTGTCACTCAAAAACAAAGCATAGTGTCCAAGACCTTTACCTCCTTTATTTTTCAGAAATGTGAAATGAACACTAAGAGCTTCATATCTGTGCTAAGACCACTTTTTCTTATCTTTTAATTTGAGATACTGATATTCATCTACATGAATGAGTTAGTGCTGTAGGTATTATTTAGTCAAAAACAAAGCTCATTTTCAAAACATAATGACCTGGAAATAAATTCACTTGAACTAAAATTATATTGTAAATTATATTTTAAATGAAATTATAAGAACCTTTAATTCTTTATAACAAGATTGTATATGTCCAATAATTTACATAATTTGTTTCTTGAAAACTAAAGAATCTTGAGGATGTTAATAAGACATAAGTATAATTAAGTATCAGTATATTATTCTGCCATGATAAACAATTATTTTTAAGTTGTAACTTTGATATAGTTTTAAATCTAATTTTCATAATAGCTTTTCATATCTGACAATCTTGCAAATATATTCTATATCTTAGATGAAATTTGGTTATAATTTTTGAAGCAATCTAAATTATCCATGAATCCTAATTGAACACATTTCTCCTACAATCAAACTTTGAAAAAGTGAACATGTACTTACAATATAGAGAACATATCACGGGAAGCACATAGATAGTTGTTAAACTATTCCACTCTGTGATCATAGGCTTGAGTCATTACATTCTAAATCTGTTGAGAAAGAGAGAAACAAGGATGTTAATTTAAAATGCTCAGAGGCTATGTATGTAGCAAAAGAACCAAAGGAAATGAAAAACATACAAACCCAGATCTTCTCTATGTATTTCTTCCTTTAGTTTATCAATTCATGAATTCTTTTGCTTTTTTAAAAATGAAAGTGCTTCAGAAAGTGACAAAAAACAAAACAAAACAACAACAACAAAAAAAACCCCAGGAGAACTGTTAGAAGACAGGGACAGCATTGCATTGGGTATTGATAGCAATGTGTCTTTTCTTATAACAAAATTTTTAAACATTCACAGTATGTTTTTATAACATACTGCATGAGAAGAGAAATATTAAAAAGAATAAATGTTGTTAGTGAAACTCTAACAAGATGAGCATGTCATGATAACCACATACAATGCTTGGTTTCTATTTTTCAATTTTGTTCATTTATAGCATAAATTGTATCTATACCACTAAAAATAAAATTAAAAAGCTTCTAAATAGCTGATGTCTATAATTATATGAATACCTTGTGAAATAAAGAAAAAATAATTAGATGGTTTGTCTAAATTTCTTTTATTTTCATGTAATATTTGCCAACCAAAATACATGACTAGTACAAATGAAGTCAAATACTCTCAAATTTTCTTGAATTATTTATTCTATAGTAAGAATTAGATTTAATAAAAATATGGGAATCTGACTGACTGATGTTCATCATCTGAGACTAGGACAAATATCTTTAAATTGTGGAGTAGATTAAAGTAAAATAAAGTGGACATTAAGTTCTAATTTTAAGATAATATTCCCCCAGATTGGGCTATATATGGATTTATTTCCTCCCAAAAATATACTTCTTCATGGAACAGTCTCAGTCAGCTCCTTGTATCTTTAGTTAGAGACACACACATTAGGTAACCCACACCTCATACACTACAAACACACAGACCTTCTGTCCCCATTACGTATCTCTCAAACACTTGAATTTCTTGTTAAAATTGGTTAATTTTATACAAAATTTAGTCTCACTTCTTTTTGGATTTACACACAGCCTTGGCATATGGTTTACTGGAAAAGAAACTTAATTTTACCTAGTTCAGTATGGTCTCTTCATATGGACTTCATCACTGAATTCTGGAATTAAAATAAATCTTACTCACATGGACTTTTCTCAAATACAAAGAGAATGTACACTTATAATTTTGTCTACTTTTTGTAAAATCTACCTAACATTTTAACAAGTGTGTGACTGTTATTCAGTTATCAAATAAATACTGTAAGGCAGGTTTTATTTTCCTCATTTTCAAGTTTCTGATAATTCAAGCAATTCACCCATATATAATTGGCAAATATTGTAGTTATGGGTCAAACACAGACCTAGCTTCAAAATGCCTAATATTTCTAATGGCAGTCTTTAGTTGTAATGGAACTTTTGGGGAATGGCTTGTAAGTCTACTGTGCCTAGCCATCCATTTTCATTATTAGCAATGGCTCCAATTAGAAAAAAAAAAGTAATGCAATATTCTGCAGGTAGTCTAGTTTCTTTCTTAAACTTGTGTTCATCTTGTGCTAAAAAAAGGCTGTTAAATGAGCAGAAGGTCATACTTATGTCAAGTATGCTATGTGTTGTTTATTATTCTTTATAGAAGAGACCAAAACATTTAATAATAATAAAAATAGATAAATGACATTTAAAACTCTTTCTAATGGTTCCAGGCAGGCAGAATTTCTGAGTACCTGTGAACTTAAAAATGTTTGGCTGCCTCATCCCCAAAAATTTCACTTTTATTGTATCTGTTTTCACTGTCCAAGGTCTAATTTGATGTTTTCAAGATGATCTGAGCTAGGGAATCGGAAAAATTAAAAATTTAGAATTCTTACCAGAATGACAGCAAGTAATAAGATACAGAAAGTGGCCTGAATTTTGTTTCCCATTTCAAAAGTCATATTTGTGTGTGCGTGGGTGTACATGTTTCAAGTCATAGCTATGATTTAATGGTTCATTCTGTTGAATAAATTACACAACTAACAGGACTACTTTCACACAGTGATTACTTTTGTGGATAATGTTTTGTTTGACCATAGCTATCACTATTTCCACTCTCCTTTTTATTACATGTACAGAGAAAATCATTTTCTTCCATTCCCTGTATTTCTGTTGAAATTATTCATGGTGAACATTTTCTCTCTTGCCTTCTCACTTCTCTGCCCTCCTACATCAGTCAAAGCATCCCCTGCCATGAGGTGGAGGTGGAACAAAACATTCCCTCTCTTCCAACTTGATGTTTGGTTTAAAATTAATTGGTCTTCAGAGAGGAACAGTTTCTACAGCCCTTTAATTCCTTTCTTCTATATTGAAACAAGATTTGGTGGATTAGTCAATTACTTGGATGATTTGGTGAGATCCACAGGCTTAGTGACTTAAAGATGAATCAGTAAGATGATTCACCAACTGTTTTTACTTTTCATCTTGATGTTTGTCAGCAAACATAAATGACGTAGTTTGCATGGATTTTTATATAAAGGAACTTCACATCATCTAGAAAAGCAACAAGGGGAAAAAGAGACTTTTTCTGTTTCTTTGAGAACTGTCAGAGGGCTAGAGAGGTCACAGTGAAAGAAGAAAGTGGCTACCACAGCTCTTGTTTTCTTTCAGCCTGTTGAGGTCAGACCTCCAGGAGAAGTAGCTTTAGAAATGCTTACCCAAGGATGCTCAACTGGGGGAAGAGCCTACTGCTTCAAGAAACCCACATGTCAATACATGGTGACTCAGCAGTAGTCACAAAGAGCATTCCCTGGCCCGAGAGACTCAGTTTGCAATCTTATCTCCCTCGGCTATCATGGTTGAGTTAAGGGAATAAAATAGAAGTTCTAAAAGTAAAATAAATCAGTCATCGAAGGTGTGCGAGGTGACAGAAGGGGAACAGCAGTGATTCAGAGGAGTCCAATCACCGAATCCCAGCCAGAATAAATTAGCAGAGTTATTGAGCAGAGTGAGGAGGATCTGACTGGGAGAGATGTCTGAAGCCACACGGCCCAGAACAGGACTGGACAGGTTCCCTAAGGAGAGGCAGTCAGGGAGGCAGCTCAAGAAGGAGAATGTGAGTGAGCTAAGGACTCGGTGTGATGCTCAGCACCTACCACTGCAAACAGAGTAGACACTGATACAAAGATCAAGTGCAGGAACAAACAACAGAGGCTCAAGATGAAAAACTCCACTGTATCTATAGTTATAATGACTCAGGGCACAGTGGCAGGAGAAGGGAGCTAGAGAGGCAGCAGTGGGTCATCCTGGGCCTCAGTGTCCATCCTAAAGAAAAGACTTATGTATAAAACCAAAAAGACGGGAGGATTTTGACACGATCTGGTAAAAACATGATCCGATTTAAAGGATCACTTCTAATGCTTATTGGTTAATGGAGAGGCACATGACAGCAATAGTGGGTGTGAAGAATGTTGCCGTAGCTGAGCTCTGAGACATGTGTTATGTTTGGTGACATCAGTAGTGGAAAGAAGTGTTTGAATTTTGGGGGTATATCTGACTTATGTTCAAATCTAGTTTATTACATTTTCTATTTCATAAACTCAAATGCATGTTTGAGCCACCATTGAAATGTAGGTAAGTACTTTTATTTGAATAATATAATTATGGATTTATATAGGATTCTTCATTAGATCTGGGTAAAATTCACCAAGAAGGAAAAATAGATATTAGTTTTTCATTGTTGCTTTCAGTTACTATTGAACTAGCTGGCAAAACATAGTGGAGATAGTTGATAGCAGCACTATCTGATGTATACTTTTAAAAAAAGAAATGCCAAAATGGAACATTATATATAAAGAAGCAAAATTTATAGGACATTTTATGATGTTGTTAAAAACATCTGAAATATATTCAAAACTGAATCTTTTTAATAGCAGCAAGTTCCTTAATGCACTTCACCAGTTGTAATTAAAGGACATTTAATTTTGAAAAACAATAACTTGACAATTACTTTATCCATTTTGTTATATTGAATGAGATTTGCTACCAGCAGAACTGATGGAGCCAATTCCTTTGACTGTAGTTTAAATAGAATTTTATGACTTGAGAATTATGAGTGTTTACATCCCCTTTCATTCAACATACATTTTCCCTAATGTCTTCTATGTAAGAGGGGCTACAGCATGCCATGGCTACCAAGATTTCTCATATTCCCTGTGGCCTTGAAAGGTTCACAGTCTAGGAGAAGAAGGAGAGAAAGAGAAATGACAAACTTTGAATGAAAATGTCTGATTGGGGACACAAATGTATCAGCATTCCATTTAACTTGGCAGAAACTTAATGGAAAATAGGCTGTGTAAGGCCACCAAGGAGTAACAACTAGGCAGTGCAGCGTGAACAAAGGTAAAGCATAATAGAGTTTGGGGCTGAAGGAGTAATCTGGCCTTAACGGAAGAGAGCAATGTGAAGCGTAAGAGAGGACGTGCAGGAGGCAGGGCGGGTAAGCCCGGGCCCACTACTGGAGGGCCCCTTGGTCACACTAAGAGCTTTAACCTAACTCATAAAACAACAGCATTTAACAAGACAAAATGTTCACCATGTAGCAGCACAGCTTTAAGGACTTCGTACGTATTCAATCCTATGGACAAGCCCATGAAGTAACATCATTCACATCTAGAGATGAGGAGTATAAGGCCCAGAGTGGTTAAACAAGCTACCCAAGTCCTAGGTAGAAGTGGTGCGGCTGGACTGGAGCACAGGCAGATTCATTCCAGCACCACACTCTGCTTCACAAATCTACCTAAGGCGATCAGGATGGGGTGCCCTGAGAAATTCATTTTGCACGGAGTACAAGAAAAAGAAAAAAAAATTTCCCCTACAGAACAAAAATGTTGACTTGCCCTTTATACTAAGTAGAATTGAGAAGAAGAATCTGGACCCAATAGCACAAATCCAGGTGAAGAGGAAATAAATGGGAGAAGGGAGGGCTGTAATGAATATTTGTTGAGCACTTTATTTGGAGACAAATTTTGGGCTAGATAATTTAATGATTAACTCAGCTGGTTCATAAATCTAAAGCACTTAAAAAAGGAGAGTGGTTAAGGGAAAAATCTGTGATTGTGCTCGCTCTGACAGCTCTTGTTATCATTATCTGGAATCTTTCAGTGGTTGGCCTTTAATCCTCCTCCCTTCCCTGTTACTTAGCTGCCTTGGGAGATGTGTCCTGATCCTTATAGTTTTCAGCAAACATGTGACAGATCCTGTGAACTAGAGAAAACAGGACAGGTGATGTAGATTCTTTTCGTTGCTGAGTAGCTGTAGGAGCCACGTAATTAGCAGACTCAGACACACCATCAAGCACCATTGTATTCAAGACTTAAACTACCCTTAAACTTGGAGTACAGGTTATTGTTATATATTTGAAATTGCTTTGTCTAACTTTATAGGCATATTTTATCAATCAAACTATTTCAACACATACTATTTAGGAAAGAGTGTATTACTTTGTTCTCTTAAATATACAGAGCAAACTCTTCTCCCCCATGGGCCATGACATCTTACAGGAAACATTGCACATCCTTCCTGGAGCATTCATTTTACTCCAAGATTTAAGTCCATGAAATGAATTCTAAAGAATAGATATATCATAAATAAAACATAGAATGTATATGCACTTTAAAGCGTATTTATTTATTAAATCCTTATTGTAATAGGCAGAACTCTGGGTATTGAGGTTAAGGCAGTAATTGTTCCCACACATTTATGATTGTTTTATTCTGGTTGGTGAAAAATGAAATTTCCATGGAATATAGTTAAGAAATATTTTGCCATTAAATGCTGAGAAAACAAATCATAAATATAGAAAGGCCAGAGATTAGTAAATTTGTACACTAATGAGCTGAATGGCAAATATTTTAGACATTGCAGGACAAGAGGCAAAGTCAAAGTTTTTCTACGGAGACTCACACAGCTTCTGTTGTATGCAACCCATTTTTTCTTGTAGTATGAATGTGAGCATCAGTAATGGATTACAGTCTATTAAGTTCTGGATTAGCCTGTAATAAATTCTTTCATTTTAAGTTTCACTGATATCTAGTCCAGTCTAGAGGTAATTTGATTATATCCATGTGTCTTTCATTTGAATCAAAAAAGTTTAAACATTCCATGCTTCATTTTTCTGGCTCTGAGGGATTTTAGGAAAACTAATCCACTGAATGATAAGCCTAGATCTCTCATGTAACAGGGCTGGGCAAGATCCACTTGTCAGCTGTCCAGGAGCTTGCAATTGACAGGATGAGAGTCAGGCTGATCCCTAGTGGTTTCTCCTAATGCCACTCATGCTAGTCTTGCTTATTCAGATGGTAATTTGAGTCCTGATCTTACATGTTAAGCCTTCCTTGGGAGAAGGATCTGAAAACAGGAGATCAGAAAAAAAGATAGAGATCGTGTGATGGTTATATTCATCACCACCAGTCCTTTCCAGAAAGCAAGATAACTACTGAGTCCAGGGGTCAGAAAACAGGTCAAGGACAGATGGTAACAGGTTTTCTTTATTTTTTATTTTTTTGTATATGGGAATAAAATAGTCATTTCCATTTTTAAGCACCTACTTTTAAAAGCTTTCAATGAAACTGTGCAAGGTGGATAGGTAACGAAGGCTTTTAATAAACTGATACTGTATCTCAAATGTCTCTTCTTCCCAAATATTTTTCTGATAAAATTGACAAGGTGGGAGAGAGGGAAGAGGAACAAGGGGAGGAAAGGAATGGACATTCAATGAAAAAAGGAAGTGAGATATGTCTTGTATATGTACTGTTATGGTTTGTGTCTGGATGTCCCTCCAAAGCTTCATGCAGTTGTGATGGCAACCTGCTAGAGTTTGTGATTGATTCATGGTCCAGTGTTGGGATTACAGGTGTGAGTGCTACACCTATCCTAGATGGGTAGGGACTGCATACAATATAAGGAACAGAAAGAGACTTCTCTCTATGCTCCTCCCTTTTTGCCCTTGTTGCTTTTGTTATCTTCCAGCCACCATGAATCCTTGCCCTCTGCCTTGGAGTCAGCCAATTATAGATTGAAACCTCCACAAACTGAAAGCTAAATCAAATTTTCCTTCATTAACTTTGAGTGTCAGGTATTTTGTCTTAGCAATGGGAGAAGAGTAACCAAGGCATGTACTAACTGCATGTAACCAACACACATACACACACACACACACACCAAAACCAAACTAAACCAAACCAAACCAAACCATGGAAGAAGACTGAGTTAGAGGGAGATAGGGAGAGAAGGAAAAGGGCTATGAAAAGGGATTAAGATGCTTTGTGCTCATGTACCAACTCCCCACAAGGAAAATAAACATTATATGCTACAAACGTGTACAAAAAAATAAAAAAACAGAACAAGCCCCAAGCTGAGTATGGTGGTTCATACCATGGAGGTTTAGGCAGGAAGATAACAAATTTTAGTCTGCCTTCAGCAATTAACAAGAAGCTGTCTCAAAATAAAAAACAATATGCTGTAAAGGGAAAGAAACAGATCAATTCCAGAGTGCTGAAGATAGTTGAAAAAATGGGTTACAGAAATTCAAATCATTATTTAGAAAATATTTAATTTCTGAATATAAATTAGTTGCATAAAATAGATGTTTCAATTTAATTTTAATTATAAACTTCAAGATTTTTTTTTTTCACTCAGATCAAATTTCTTAGGAATTTTTTTTTTTGTACTGGGGATCAGACTTACGACCTCGTGCTTGCCAGGCAGACACTTGTGCCACTGAGCTATGTTATCAGCCCAGGATATAAATTTTAAAAAAGCAATAAAATTTAGAGGTTTAGAGACCAGGAGTGTACTTCAGTGGTAGAGCCCTCACGGGGTTCAAGCCCTAGCACTAAATATAAATAAACAAATAAATAAATAATAAAATTAATAAATAAAAATTTTACAGTGCATTTTTGTAATTACCACAAAAGAAACACTGATAAAAATGGCAATTGGATATTTTGTATCACTAATATCACCAGTTAACTTTAGGGTGATGCATTTTCTTTTTTCTATAGTTATGTTTACTTTGTGACAATCCATTTAAAAGTCAGAATTTCTTATTAAATTCTGCTTCTCAAATAATGAGTATTCTGAGAAAAGAGTTCATGACAATTTCATCAGTAATGCTTGTGTTAAATTCAATGATTTCAGCTGTGTGGCCATATTATATGATTTACAAGTAAATCAAGTTATTTAAAAAATTACCTTACATTGTTCAGAATGTCAGGCAATTTTACAATAAAGCTGCACTCTGAATGTATAGAAGGAAAAGCAATTTGTTTTAAAACACATTTATTTATTTTTGAATCACTTCAAACTTGAATTTCAGAATTTTAATAACCTAAATAAAAGAACCACATTCTTTTGGTATTAACCTTTCTGTGGGTGAGTATTGCACAGTTGTGAATGAATACTGATTTTAAGAAGTGAGCACAGAAGAAAACAAACTATCTCCTATAAACCTCGAAAAGCTTCTTTTTTTATCCTCAATTGGTCTTCTAATTCAGACTTTAAAAAATTAAACTTATACCTTACAAATCATTTACCTTTATGTGATTTTTAAGGCCAAATTTTTGCATCAGTGTTCCATATATATTATACATATATATTAAATAAGCACCATGCATGATATTCAGATTTAAATCTATATTCATTTGGGAAAACTAAAATCATATATGAAGCAAGCATTTATACAATTTGTACAAATTAATTATTTTACTTTTTTATATAAGTAAAAATGGTAGTAAAGGAAAAGGAAATAAAACAAACAATTTAAATTCTCTGTGTAAGTTCCAGAAATCCAATTCCTGGGAATATATTTAAAGGAAATGAGACTGGTGTTGATGAATCTGCATTCTCATGTTTACTGAAGTATTACACACACAGCCAAGAAATGCCAACCTAGTAGGTGTTCAGTGGATGAGTGTATTTAAAAAGGTGGCCTATGTACACAGTGGAATGCTATACAGTTTTTAAAGCAAAGAAAATTCCATTATTCATCACAACATGGTTAGAACTGCCAGATATTATGTTAAATGAAACAACCTAATCATGGAAAGAAAAATACTGTACATTATATATGGAATATATATTATATATAATTTTAAACAGGCTCATAGAAACAGAGGCCAGAGACAGTAATAGAGGAAAGAAACATGCTAATCAAAGAGTACAGAGTCTCAAATGATGTGGTATACACTATATAATTGCTAAAGAGTAGGTTTCTAATGTACTTACTACAAAACCAGACAATTTTCATGTGATGGATGTGTCAATCAGCTAGACTGAATTTTTCTAGAGCTTATGTACAGATCAATTATTAATTTGGACTCCTGAAATATACAGAATTAATATTTGTCCATTTAAAAAGTGAAAGAGTAAAAGCAGCTAGCAATTAAAACAATTTTTCATTATAAATATCTGTTTTCCATTTAGTAGCTGGGAAGTGACTGGGAGAAAATGGGATTTGTAAGCTCTGGACAGAAAGCAGACACTAGTGATGGCTTGCCCAACAGCAGTCCCCAAACTGTATTAATTTTATGATGAGTTTATATTACAAAGCCCTTTGTTAGAAATGCAAATGAACCCTAGAATCATTCTGACTTTGATGTTAATTGATTTCACAGGATCTGGTTGTTCTTTTTAAAATACCTGGCTGAGATTACCCCCCATTGTGATTCGAATGATGTTCCCACAAAAGATATGCTAAAATCTTAATTCCCAGCACCCATGACCATTCGGAAATAGGACCTTTGGAAATAAGTTTTGGTAGATATGATGATGTTTTGATACACATAATCATCGTGAAATGACCACCACAGTCAAACTAATTAACATATCTTTCCTAACTGGATCATATCATAAAATTTTTATTCATCACGAATATCTCAAAAATCAGAGGGAAATGATGAGGTTACTCTGGATCATGATGGGCCCTAAATTCACTAGTTGGTATTCTTGTATGAACAGATGTTTTGGAAAAGAAAGAAAATTGTAAAGACAGAAAACAGACTGAAATACTTCAAAGATGCTAAACCAATGCTAAAAATCGAGGCATGTTAAGGATTTCTGGTAATCCCCAGAAGTCAGAAGAAGTAAGGAAGAATTGTCACTGGAGGTTTGGGTGGTAGTCTCACTCTATTGACACCTTCCCTGTAGACTTCAGGCTTCCAGCATTGAGAGAGGGTAAATTTGTTTGATCATTATATGCAAAGTTGATAGTCACTAATTATGATAATCCTAGGAAACTGATGTGTCCCTTATAGGTTTATTTTGCATTAGGGTAAGAAGAATGGTTAGGTTAATAATGAAATACTGTAATGGTGAGTTTTTGAATAATGAAAAGACAATGGGAAAATCTTGTTTACTTTGGGAGGTGAAAACTGGCAAAAAGGAATATAGATGTTATATATTGCAAACATGCACAGAAAAGAAAGAGGGTCAAGAGTTGGGGGAAGGATGGAAGGAAGGGGGAGTTAAAATAGAAAATTCAGATGTATTATGTATACGTATCAACTTCCATGAGGCTTAAAAACGTGCTACAAACATACTAATAAAATGTTCTGAAAAACAAACAAAAATTCCTCCATTTATAACCACACATATACACAGAGACAGAGACAGATGATATAGATATAATTTTTCATATGTAGACTTAAAATCATGTTAATTACTATCACTGCCTGAAAGTATTTCTAAGTTGTTCGGCCTCCTTCCCTGTTTTCATTCAAGTGTTAATGGCGTGCTTTGTTCACTGGCTCAGCTGGATGTTGCAATACTGAACACTGGAAGCTGATATCCTTTCTGTACTGTCACTTTCCAAGAGCACAAGGCCTTAGGAGAGCAAGGAGAAATCTAACCATTTTCTTGGTTATTGTATTTTCATCACTCTGGCCTTTTGTTCTTTCCCCACAGTGCTTTTGCATTTTAGTATGTGATGGATGACCAAAGCTTATGTGGCTTGTCACATATTCTAGTGGAGCATGATTTATAAGAAGATTGTAAATTTAAATTATTCCCTTTAGTACTCTAGGGAGACGCTTTTCTTTCAAATTGAGTATACTTGAGGAAAACACACAATTTCTTCATGGTATGCTTTGTGGTATAAAATGAATATGAGTCATGCACATGGAATTATAAGCCAAGTTAAAATCATAAAACTACTCACACATACAAATCCACATTGAAGATGATGTTATAGCAAAGTGTCTCTTGAAAGTGAACTCATGGCCCACCTGTAGTACCTTTATGAGAATATATAGAATGCCATCTGTAAAAAAGCACCTGAACATGAAAATTCTCTTGGCCAAAAATTCCTATAGGAGTCACTGAACCCAGGACTCAAAAGGAAATCATTTTATTAATCACTTTTCCATCACTAGGATAAAATAATTTACATCAACAATTCAAAGAGGTAGTAGAGATTTATTCTGGTTCATAGTCTCAATGGGTCCAGTTTATGGTTGGTCTGCCCAAGAGAGTAACAGCATGGTAAAACGACCTGCAGAATACAGCTGCTCAAGTCCTGGTGATCAGAAAAAAGAGGCGGGGCAGGGGAGGAGCCCAGAACAAGAGAACAGGCTTCTAAGTGACACTCTCAGCGACCTGCCTGTTCTGATAAGGTTCCGCTTCCCAGCAGCACAGTTAGCTCTAAACTCATGAGTGAACTGACAAATCCACTAGTGAGCACATCGCTCTCATGACCCAGTCATCTCCCAAAAGCCCCATCTGTGAACAGGGGACTCCCACAGAACATTTGACATCTGAATGAAAACAGAACCAGGAAATTAGGTCAGAAAGAAATAAAATATCCCATATCTGTTCATTCTGTTAAATGAATATCTATGACCTAATAATCAGCATTTCCTAAACCTAATGCTTTATTTATGTGCAAAATTTCTTTATACAGTTCTTAATTTATCATCCTGAAGAATATGGTTATATAAAGCCTCAAATATCCAAATCTCATCAACACACAACATTTTCAAGAAATAAAAAATGATCCTGCAAGAACACTTACCTACTTTTACATAGTAGAAGATATTGGAAAGCTTTTACCTGGACAATTGGAATCATAAATCATAAATATTTCCCTGTTTTAGTGAAATATCTACCTCTTTAGAATTTATATTTCCTATATATACACACATGCAGACAAACATAACTACACACAGTATCAAATAGATCATTTAGTAAAACAAGACTCGTGTGCACACACACATATTTGCATGAATTAACAAATATTGTTGAAACATTTATAAATTTAGAATTTTTACAGAAGAAGAAACAGATTAAAAATGTAATGCAGTAATTAAATGAACATATTTAAATATTTAGTTATTTTAAGCATTCATATTTGGTTACAATTATAGAAGTGGATGAATAAAAAGAAAATAACTTTCTCCTTTTGGTTCTGGATTGCAAATACATTGAATCAATTTTCATTCGATTTTAGCATTTTCACCATGAACTAACAAATACAATAAGATTTATTGGTATTCCATTGATCTTTCTGTTGCAGACTGCATAAAAATCTCAAGGGCAAGCTTAGAGTTGGGCTAATAAAGATTGTACATAATGCATAAGGTAATTTTTTTCTTCTACCATTGAGTCTTTTAGTCTGTTTTAGAAACTAATTATACAACCTGTGTGCAGGGACACTGAGTATTTATTGATGAGTCTCTCCTTACAAGAATTTGGTTCTGGAATAAAACTGATGTGTTTCTGGCCATCCAAAGGCAGACATAAGATAATAATATTTAATACTTTAAGTATAGTAATAAAATTATGAATATTATACAAAGAACAGAAAATTCAATGTAAATCATGTGTACCAGAATACATGGATATTCAAGAACATCATGATTTTACTGTATGTTATCATGTTCATGTAGTTTTAAACTAAGCAATGAAAGGTTTTGGTCTATGAATGGATACTTTGGAAATTTTTCACTGATGGTTGTTAATGGAATATTGTTTGTGACATTGTGAAAACAAATCCAAATATGCAATAAAAAGGAAGAAGAGAAATGGCACAGTAGCATGTAAGGCTTTGTTTCTTAAAAGATGAAATTCTGCTTCTGTTACACAACCAAGTCACATATTCCATATGCGCCCAAAGCTAAATAGCACTTAATATGGGACACAAAGAGATACACTAGCTCCTTTAGCCTTCCAAATTGTTGTGAGTCATTTTACTGATTTATTTTTTACAATAAGGTCAGAGAAACCCTGAAAACTTTATACAGAACTCCATATCCTAAGGTAAAATATGAGAATTTATCTCTTATCTACCATCAACCTGAAATATACTTACTGAATAGCTAGCTACTGTTCACAGGCTTCTGATAATGTACAGATAAAGTAAACACAGACTCATTCATTCTCCATGAACTTCACAGTGCTTAAAAGATAGATGCAAGGGGAAATCGAGGTGTATTGTACTAAAAAATATGACAGAAATTTGCACAAAATTTTACAGAGCCAAAAAGGATATAAATACAATTAAATCTCAGGGAAAATGCTTCACAGAAAATGCAATGCCTAATCTTTGTCACTTGGATTTAAGTGAAGTATTTAAAATAATTTCTAAAACAATTATGAATAGCATCAACATATGTGGATAAGATAAGTGGTTTATTGAATCTTTAGCTATCAGACCTTTCTACCAAGTTGGTCAACAGGTCACTATGAAACTACATGAAGTTTTCAATTCCTGTTAATGAACTCTTATATCACTTTCTCAATAAGCTATTTGGACATATGCAAGGCATATTTAATAAATTTGGGGGTGATTCTAAGTAAAAGCTATAATTATTATGCAAAGTAATTTTCAAGGACTTCAGAGACCAGGTTAATAAGCTGAAAACGACACTGGAATTTAAAAGCCAAAAATATAGAGTAATATTTAAAAGTCCATAAAGGACTTTTAAAGGACATAAAGGGAAGGATCCAGCTTAATAGTCTTCTGGACTATTATGTCTAAAAGGCTTAATATTCAGACTGAATACGAAGACTATTCATTCAGTCTAAAGGAATCTAGTCTTACCAACTGAAAAATCACTGTGGATTGTGAGTGATGAAATTACCTAGAATACTAGTCGAATTATGAAATATTTTAAGATGCATATATTCCAAGGGACAGGGGAGGCAATAATTTGATTTTCTTCAATGCAAATGAGGAATTGAGTATCAGAGGAAGTTGAATTGGAATTTGTAGGTTTCTGAACATCATGTTTTTAACAAAGAATTTTTAAAAATTGGAGATGTTTAGAAAAAAAATGTTCTATGGGGAAAAACATGTAGCCCAAGGTTACAAAGAAGGTGACCTAGTATTCAAAGGCAGACAGCCTGGTGCAAAGACAGCCTGGTGCTGTTAGTCACAGCTCAAACAAAATTTGATGAAATCAGCAGTGTAACAAAATAAAAAGCCCAGGGCAAGTCAACAATTAGAGGATGTGCAGAGAAACAACAGCAAAGTAGACAGAGTTTTCAGTCCTATCCCTAGAAAAGTGTAATGTTTCGGAAGGCAAGTGAAGAGTTTAAACTTCTAATGAGTTTCAACCTTATTAGATATTGCTGATAATTTAAGGAAAAAAGAGTAAGGTTTTGCCTAGAATTATCAACTCCATAGTTGACACAGAAGAATGACTATTGTCAATGGAGGAGCAAGATCCCCATTGGGGTGTGTTCAAAGTCAAGATTAAGTTAAGGAGCTAATGAGGTAGTATAAACTGTTTAAGGAATTTTCTGGGAGGAGGAACTAAGAAATAAGATGATAGCTCAAGGGAAATAACGAAGATAATTATAAAAATTATTGTGGGGATTAAAATAGATTTCTGATATGTTGAGATAGGTCTATACCTTAGTAAATGTATATTTAAAAAGACTGGTCATGAATATCATTTTATTACATTATTACTCATTAGGATTTTTTCTGTGTTTATGTGTGTTTATGTGTGCTGATAGTAGGGTATCAAAATATTTCATAGATGATGTGCCATTTGAGCCAGTATATAACTAAGAACTCACCATATATCAAGAAAACACTGGGATTCCTGATAAAGAGAATGACCTGAGCAAAAGAATTGTGTGAGGAAGGGCATGGAACACTAACTGAACTATCTTCTTGAAACACAGGTCTGGTTTTGAAAGAAAAACAAGAAAAGATTTTGTAGCTCCCTTCTGCCTGGAACAGTTTGCCAAAATATGTTACATAAAAAAAAAAAAAAAAAAAGACTTCCTGGTTCAAGCTTGGCTTGAGAAGTGCTGAGGTAAGCAATGTAAAAGCTGCTTTTTGCTAGAAACTTCCTCCGCGCTTTGTCAGTATATGACAACAGCAATTCCAAAATTTGTTTGACCTTCAAATCTTTTACGACACAGCGTCACAGTTTAGAAAATAGTACCTTGGAATGGAAAGATACTTTTCAAGCTCAAGCCAAATTTTCATAATCTGGCTTGCAATGTGTCAAATTAGGACTTAGGAATTATACACATACAGATTTTAATTTTGACCCCGCTAATCAGTGACCTTAGGGAAATTTCTTAACTCTTTCATCCCTGACTCCATTTATTTGTAAACACCTTGATGGTGGTATACATCTGCTTCTGAACAGCTACTACCTGGAGGATGACAGTGCGTCTAAAGTCCATGGTTTATGGTATAAAGTTCCTGACAGAGTTCCTTTACAGGCTCAAGTCACAGAAGACAAAGCAGCTGTCACCCTCAGCCTTGCCCTGTAGCTGTGTTAACAAAGCTCTTTGTACAGACTAAAAATCTCTCTGAAAGCTCAGTTTATTTCTTATCAATCATACGCTTCCTGGTACATGTCCAAATACCTTATATGTTCTTAAGATGTTCAATAAGTAATTGTTAAATTGAATGGTTGAAAATGTTAAGGAGAAAAAGAGAAAATACTAAAAAGTGTTGCCAGTATGTTTTCTTTCACTATGCATTAGAAATGCTAAAATAATTTTTGTAATTCATTTTCATGGATTCCTATTCAGTCAATATTAAAAAGCTACTTTAAATTATTGTATTCTTTTTATGATTATGTACTTGTAAATAATATAGGCATGCAGAAAGGCATATTTTAATGCTTGCTTTTTCTTTCAAAAATTTTTTGTTAAATATAATACTGGATAATACAATTTATTAGCACTTCTCTGAAATTTCTTAGCATACATTTACACATATTCTCAAAATTAGCATACTCTTTTCTCTTGTCTTCCAAATGCTCCATTCAATTCTACAATTCCAGAAGATTCTATCAATCATAGTATTCATCTCTGCTCATCCAGGAAAAAATACCTCAACTATGAATGATTGCATTAGTCACATGAGAAAGACAAGAGGGTATAGAATAATCAACAGAAAAATCTATTTCAAGAGGAGTATAATCAAAATAAAAAAAATTGTGTAAAAGAAAGTGACTTTGTCAATTTATTAAGCAATTTAATATGCATTTGGCAAGTACATTTGATATGTCAAGAACTGTGCTAGATTCTGGGAACATCCTGCTTGGCAAAATAGATACTGCTCTTGACTTTATATAAGGAGTTAAAAACCTAAGGAGAGGATAGTTTTTAATCACGTGAATTCACAAATACATGAGAAACAAGAACTGCTTTCCTGACCTAAAAGGAAGGAATGTTATGAAACGTTAAGAGTAAAATGAGAGAATTTGACTTGTAGCTTTAAATAACTGAAAAATGGAACAAGAGCTGCAAGATAAATATAAATTATTTAGGATAAAGAGTAAGATGAAAATATTACAGAAAGAGGCAATGACATTTACAAAGCCTATGATATGGATTGTAACATGACACATTCAATTCTATGTATAGATCCAGGTAAGGCTGAAGCAAGTGTAATACCAGACAATTCTAGAAATGTCAGAAGTTAGATCATGCATAAGATTAGAGTGCACAGCAAATATTCCAACATTTATCTCAGTAATTACAGAAGGTCATTGAAATGTTGTAAATGAAATATACTCTCAAAATTCATGTGTGTATATTTTATCAATGAACTGTGATATAGTATTTTATTTTTAAATTTAACAGATGCTATCAAAAACTAAATATTGTTCTGCAATTGTTACTCACAATTATGCTTCAGAGACAGATCCATGAAGATGCATGCAGATATTCATTATAGTTGTTGGTTAGTTTGTATTTTAGGAATACTTTGGAAGAAAATTAAAATATTTTTGGGGAATCCAAGATGGTCGACTGAGTGGTAGCATGATGAGAGCCTCTCTGAAAAGAAAACAACTCAGATGCTAGAATCTAACAACATGGAGAAAGCCAGACAAAAGGAAAGGAATTCTCATGACCCAGGAAGAAACTGAGGAAAAAGAAAAAGAAAAAGAAAAAGAAAGAAAGAAAGGAAGGAAGAAAGAAAGAAATAAGAAGCATGGATGGATGGCTGGAGCTAGGCAAGCTCTGGTCACTGTACCGGGTGGGTCTTAGAGTCAGGCGACTCACGATCAAGCTGTGGTCACGGCCCTGCTGAGAGCGGGGGTTGGTGAGCTTGAGACCCTTGGCTGGAGGAGGCACTGCAGCAAGGAGTGAAAACAGCCAGTTGAGCTGCACGAACTTTGGTGAGTGATGGGAACTGGATTCCCCAGATCAGGAGGACCGGCTAGATGACATTTTGGAGTTGTGCAGGGCCAGCTTGAATCAAAACCCAAGGCAGCATCGGTCGACAGCTCCTGGTCCAAAGCAGATTGGTGGGATCTGCTCAGGCTGGGCCAGGCCCCTGGTTATAACCCAATAGCCAGGGACGAGACTGTCCTGAGCCAGTCGCATCTCCAAGGAACACACAAACGTGCTGAAGCATCTACTGGGTGACTGACATAGGGGGAGGGGCCAGCTCACAGCATGCACCTTGCAGATCAGCAGCAGATTGTGGGGGTGGCACATCCCTAGCCAGTGTGCTTCAGAAAAACTGTGGGCAGTGTCAGGGGCCCAGAGACCTCCACCACTCATCTATCTGAAGGGGGCCGGAAACATGACAAGACAGAGATACAGCAAAAGGCCTCCAACTGCCAAACCAGGGTAAGTGAGTCCAGTAGAGGTAAATGCAGAGGAGGTTGAGGGCAGCAAACATGTAATATCAGACAAGTCCTCATTGGAAATAAAGAAATACTTCCATGACCTCATCATCGAATTTAAATCTGAAATTCTAACTCAGGTGAAGCAAGATATAAGAAGATTAATAAAAGAAGTCCTGGGTAATCCTTAAGTAGGCACAAACGAAAGGATAGAGGAACCCAGAGAAAGGAGAGAAGCCTTTGATGAAGAATATAAACAAAATCTAGAATACATGAAACAGATCCAAAGAGAATATCAGGAAATTAAAAACTCCATTGAAAGCTGTCAAAACCTTTTAACAGCAACTAAAGACAAACTTTCAAAACTTGAAGATAGATTTGCAATGTGTGATCATGAAAGGAAGGATCTCTTAAAAATAATAAGGAACCAAGAAGCAATGATACAAAGGCTAGAAGATGACAAGAGGATTTATAACCTAAGAATAAAAAATGTGAATGAAGATGCAGCAACAACTACAAATAAAATAAAAAGGCTACTCACAGAAATAATTAAGGAAAACTTCCCAAACATAGGTAATGGAAGTGAAGTTCAGGTAAATGAGGCATACAGAACTCCAGCCAGCTACAACCAAAACAGATCTACATCCAGACATATAATAATCAGGATCCCAGAAATCCATCACAAGAACAGAATATTAAAAGCAGTCAGAGAAAAGAAACAGATTACCTATAAAGGAAAACTCATCAAAATCACAGCGGACTTCCCGATGCAAACCATCAAATCAAGAAGAGCTTGGAGTGAAATATCCCAAGCCCTGAAAGAAAATAACCTCCAACCCAGATTGATATATCCTGCAAAACTGTCTCTCAAAATTAATGAAGAGACAAGATATTTCCACAACAAAGAGGAACTGGGGGAGTTTGTGACCACCAATCCAAGCCTGCAAAGAACACTGAAGGACATTCTAGAGATAGATAAGAAAATCACCAGGATTCCAGGATCAATGGCAGAAAGGCCTCAAAGAAAGGGGAAGACAGTGGAATGAAGGAGAAAAGTAAACAAACAACAATGACAGAAAAATAGCATGGCAGAGATAAGACAGAGAAGATTGGTTATACTGCTGTTTTATCTTGACTATTTGAATCTGGTATGCTTAAGAGCATTAAGTCTGAGAGTAGAGGCAACTACTCTGAAGATGATAAGATTCAATAGGATATCCATTCTGGTTTGATTATTAACTGCCTTTAAAGTCCTATAATGTCTCTAATGTTTAGATTTTATTAATAGTGTAATGCAATGCTAAGTTTAGTTATACTATGTTTGATGATATAGATAATTTTATTGAAAATAACAAGAGACATCATAGTAAGTACAATAGATTACCTAGTATTGTGGTTGTATATGTCCTTTTCATTTTGTATTTCTCTAGGAATTTGTATTGTTGACTGGTTTTGATTTGTTTTTCCCTCTAATACAGAAAGGCTAGGTATACATGTAGAGACACATACATGTGTAGAACTTCTAAGTAGTTTATGAGAATGGATTATAGTTATTGCAAAGAAAAAAAGAGGAAGAGAAAGTATTCTAAAGGATATAACTGCATGTATGTTTAAGTGTGTAGGATTGATAACCATATTGCTAAGTTTTTGTTGGAAAGATGAAGAGAATTGCTTGCAGTCTCACTGTTTAAATGTCAACTTTGTAGGCTTTACTTTTGTAACTTGAACAATTACTTCTAAGAGGAAAATATGTAATTATCAACTGGTTACTAATTTTGTTTTTTTGTTTTGTTTTGTTTTTGAAATTCTGTATTATTTCTACTCTGTGTTTCAATTTTTTTCTTTAAATAAAAAAAGAATATTAAAATATTTTAATGCAATTGTTAAGTGTTAATTATATAAATATATTAATTAATATTTTTATTTTAATATCTTATTGTCATTTTAGGATAAACTCTACTTTCAACAAAATTTGCTTATAAAACCATCTGGTCTTGATGAAGCCTCTAGCACCTTTTTAGTTGAAGAATTTTTGAAGACAGAAAGAATGAAGCATTATTACAAAGACTAACTTTACACTCTTTCTTTACTTTTATTAACATTTTTCATAAGTGCTTATTCCCTCTTTCTACACACTTACCTCCTTAACTATCTGAAAGCATATTGCATATTTCATGACATGTTTTAATTATACATTTCAGGATAAATATCCTAAGAAAAAGGGAATTCCTCTTCATGAACACAATCCAAACACAATTATCATGTACATGTAGGGATGCATGTAGGATTTTTTCAATTCTGTCAAAAATATTTTAAAGTAGTTTCTTTTTTGGGTGAGGATAAAAGCAAGATTCATGAGTTGCTCTTGGCTATATGAGTCTTTAGTCTTTGTTAATCAAGGAAGATCCCATTGACTTTTTGGTTTTTGTTTTATTATTTCTCCAAAAAATCACATTTTTAACAGGAAATATGTTACCTTATTTTATAAAAGTCTAAACTCTCTTCAATATTTTCATTGCCAAATTGAGGCTAAATATTTATGTGAAGACTGTAAAGATAATATGTGGATGAGGGAAGATGCATGAAGGGCATCTCACAAATTGGCCAGACTGGCTATAGCAGCCTTAGGGATTTAAAAGTGATAAGCTGTTGGAAAAATTTTGGTGTTAAAAAAGAGCCCCAGCACACCTTGCTTATCCACAACCACGTAAGGGAAATGTCTGGCAGGGCCAGAGTCACTGCTGCAAGTTTCAGAGAAAGCAATGCATGATGCTGAAGGGGTGAGGCCAACACTGCTATAAAGTTTCCAGGAATTTTGAAAGGTTAAGAATATGGAACATCTCCCAAACAAAGCTGAATGGAATGAGAATCCACAAGAGGCTGTGTTGACTACAGCCAGTAATGGCATAGTTACAGGGGTTCCCAAGTCCTTATCTCAAATTTCAACACCACATGACTCTGATGTTGAACATGGAACTATGGAATTCATGTTTTCTCTGCTAAGTTCTGCTCTGTTTTGGTTCAATTCCTTTGTCTCCCTATTTCTCCCTTTTAGAATAGGAACATTTACACATGTCATTGTACACTGAAAGTATGGGGCTTGCTTTAGAATTTTACAGTGGTTCACATCTAAGGGTTTGCCTTGAGGCTCAGAGGAGACTTTACATTTAGATTTTTGAGTAATATTTGGACAATTGAGAATTTAGGGAAGGAATTAGTGTGTTTTCAGTTGTATGCAGGATACTTCCACTGTGTTAAGCAGAATTATGACCTTGTGATTGTCTCTGCTTGGAGATTATGTGCATTTAGGAGATGTTTAAGTGTTCAATTGACAAGGTGGGGATTTGTCAAGTTTAATATTAATTACCAACATGATTGGCTTGAGAGATTCCCAGGAAATTAGTAAAATACTTTTCTTGTTTCGTCTGGATTGATAATGAGAGGATAACCTTAAGGTCTATATATAGAACCTTGTCCCTTCCTTTCTGGTTCTTTCCCTCTTCCTTGCCTCTTGGATACCACGAGCAGAACAGCTTTTTCTGCCATTCCTCTCTGGCACGATGCTTCTATCTTGTAGCCTGCCAGCTATGAACTAAAACCCCAGTAACTGTGATCCAAATTAAACACTGCCTCTTACAATAGTTACCTCTGTCAACTATTTGATCACAGTGATGAAAAACTGACTAATACAATATATAACAACCTATAACATTATTTGAAAGTAGACCATAACAATTTATATAATATAAATATTAAGATAAAAATTTAGCTAATAAACTAATAGAATAAACATAAACGAGAAAAATATGCAAATAATACAAAATAATGCAACATTTCAAATTTACATTTTTATTTATGATCTGTTTTTATATTTTCTTCATCTAACAACTAGGATTAGAGTTTTAGAAACTAGTATTACGGGAAGTATTAAAGTTAAGGACTAAGTTACATATAAGTGCAACTTACACTTCTTCGTCTACATGCAACACAGTTTGTCTTCTTTGAGACAAACAGGCTCATAATCCTCATATGGTCAGATGCTATGTGTATCTTTGCTAGTTAAATAGGAGATAGTTACATAGGAATTCTAACCCAAAACTAGTAAGACATATACCCCTGAATACTAAGAAACATTATTTGTGGAAGCATGATCCTGATGTCATCAAGTACATTTGAATACTTGAGAACAGACATTTGTTCTTTCAGTGGGAAGACTAAGGTTAGAGGTTCAGCAAAGGAGAGTAAGTGAAAATATGCAAAAGTTCTTGGTTGAAGAGACTGAACTTCATAAATAAAGTTACAAATTCTTGGTCAAAATTGGGTTGTTAATATAGAAAAATAATGAAATAGGATCCGATGTCATATTAATTATAAATTTAAGGTCCATATGGATTGTTACTAAATATGAAAGTGAATACCATGTAGCTATCAGAGAAAAAATGTAAGAAAATACCTCTGTGACCATAATATGCAAATGTACATTTCAAAAAAGTTACATGTGAGTACAATTTAAAAGTAAAACAAACAAAAAAACCAGTTGATTCCAGCTCAAAAACAAAGCTAAGGGTCGGGGGTTTAGCTCAGTGGCATAAGTACCTGCCTGGCAAGTGCAAGGTCGTGAGTTCAATCCCTGATACAAAAAAAAAAAAGAAAGAAAGAAAAGAAAACAAAGCTAAGCCGGGTGTGGTGGCACATACCTGTAATCTTAGAACTAGGGAGGCTGAAGCTGGAGAATCATTGTAAGTTCAAGACCAGCCTGGGCTACAAAGTGAGCTCAAGGCCAGCCTGAACTAAACACGGAGACTCTGACTCAAAAGAAAGAAAAAGAATAAAAAAAAAAAAAGCTAATAGGTGGAAAATTGAGGGAAAATAATTGCTAAGTAAAAAGCTAGAAACCAATTCATATTTATAAATTTATAATAGGATAAATGAGCTAAAGCCTTAAATCAGATATTAAAAGAAAACACTATAAAACTGACAAATATATGAGAAAACATAAAAATGAAGGGAGAATTGCTCATATCAAACAGCAAAACTGGAAACTCAGACACAAAATGTTGGCACAAAAGTGTGGAGACAGGTGCCTTTATATTGTCCAGAGAACAGTTTTGTACTATTAAATGGCTATGTGCATCCCGTAGTTCAGAGAACAATATGCCTTGGTTTTCCCAGGTTGTAAATCATGCCATTGTTAAGGAGAATTACATTCTCTTCCATTCTCAAAATGTGTTCAGCTGTGGATGATAAATTCTATGATTGCTCTCATGATGAACCAGCGATTCTACAATCGAGTTTCCTAGGGAAACTATTACAAAGGCCCACAAAAGGACATTCACAAATGTATACTTCACAGTGACTACTGAAAGAGCTGGATGTTAAAGGCAATTTGCAAAGGTTGGGCATCCATCTTTAGGGGAAGAACTAAGTAGTAATTAATCAATGCAACCATGATATATTGCATAGTAATTAACACAATTTTATGTATTTACTTTGGAAATAGCACAGATTTTTAATGGGCACTTGAGTGTCTCTTTATGTCTACCGGCCAGTGGAATATATGATATATTGAAGACTACATTATCAGTTCTTTTCCTAGGAACTGCAAAACTCTCCTAGGAGTTTGGCTAATTCGACTTGTGTATTTAGCCAAAAAGACAAAACAGTCTTCACTGGAGCCTCATGCTTTAGGGCATGTTTTTACTGTTTGTGTTTCCTCAAAATGTATGTGTAAGTCCTAATTCCCAAAGGTAATAACTTTAGAAGGTAGGACTTTGGGAATTAATTACAACCTCCATGAGTAAGATTAGGGTCCTTATAAGAGAGACCATAGAAAAGTGGGTAGCCTCTTTCACTTGTAAGGACACAGGGAGAAGGTGAAATCTGTGAGGAAAACATCCTCACCAGAGGTAAAACCATCCGGCACTTTAATCTTAAACTTCCTGGCCTCTAGAATTAAGGGAAATAAATTTCTATTGCTTATAAGCTGGATAGTTCTGTTATCTTGTTACAGGCCTGAATTAGCTAATACATTTTTTAACTCTTCCAATACGAGTACCTTGTTCCTGGGTCTTTGGGAATTCGCATCCTTGTCTGCACTGTTTCTTTGGCTGTACCACATATTTTTCATTTACATAAAAATTTCAGGTGAGTTTGCTCTATTGAGTCTTTTTAGTCCTTTGAAATAGCCAAGCAAGGAAATGTTTACTTACATTCAGCTACCTGAAAAGATAGTAGTACTTGGTAAACCAGAAACTGAGAAAAATAACATGTTGTAACATCCTGTATAGGATACGCATACCTCACAAATTTAAGGTTGCTCTGCTCAAGGAAGTTACATTTTTTTCTCCTTTCTTTTCTTTGACTTTTTTTTTTCTTTTCTTCACCTGGGAGCTAGAACTTAGAGTATATATATGTTCTCCACTAAGGACTTTGTCAAACATTGATGGAGAATTAAATGACACAAAAGGGGATAAGTGACAGAAGGTTTGAAGATACTGAAGACCCTATGTGCACTGAAGTGCTTGACAAACATGACTCTCAGTATCTGAGGTTTCAAAATAACTTCTGTGGTTGAAACATCAAAACCCTGTCCACTGGGTATATGATTATAAGTTTTTGTGATTCTTATAGAGCTAGTCATCTGATTTCATTTTCTAGGAATATTTGTCCACAGGTATATCTAATTTGATTATAGGTGAGAAATAGTTCAGTCAGTCTCAAATTGGTAAGTAATACAATTAAATGAAAATTATAGATAAATTTGAAGTTAACTAAGTTTAAGCTTTGATTAATTTAGGGATGAACCTAGAAAGCATGTATGGATATGTATTCACAATCATGAAAAGGGCAAAATTAAAAAGTAAAATTTGGTGCAATTTTTGGTTTAACTTCTTATCTAAAATTTCTCCTCTTTTAGTCAGAGAGCAAAGTCTATAGGTTTAAAAAATTCATAAAAGTTATGAAACATGCCAGATGGCCTTTCCAGGAATTTGAGAATTTTTTTTCTTTTTCACAGAATTCTTTGGAAAATCAACCCCAAATTATTTTAGCTGTGAAAAAGAAATGGAGAGATAAGATATTTCATAAGCCTGCTTTTTGTGTGTGATTAAAAAAACTTTAGTCTCTTTAAATTTTTGAGGTCTCAAATTACTAATGCTTATCTTTCCTATGCTTGGTAGAGGGTAGAAACTCAAGAAGTGGTAATTGAAGGAATGTATGTATGAAAGTTAAAGGGTATTTAAAGCACATAAGCGAAAACGTGCCTCACAGATTTAAGGCTATATTGATCAAGGAAGTTACATTTTTCTCCTTTCTTTTTTTTTTTGGGGGGGGGTGGGAGCTAGAACTTAGAGCAATTAATGGTGCAGCATTTAGTTCAGGATGAAGAACACTAACATAATTAAAGCTACCTGAAGTGAAACGGGAACCTGAGGGGAGAGTATGCGATCTTTTGCTGAAAGGATCCAAGTGGAAATCATCGTGGCCACTAACCAAGGATACAAGTGGAAATCGTGGCAACAGAGAAACCGGGACACTGGGTGAAAAGTAGAACTAAGTGACCACTGATTATTATCCTCCATTGTGTTAAAAAATTAAAGTCAACACATGTAAAGAATATAAGAAAAAAGCACATGGTCTTCACTTTCTTTTATGTTCCTTGCTAGTCATGAGTATAATTTGGTTCACAATTTCATGATTCAGGCCTGTGCCAACTAATTGATAGCCTAAACAATGACTTATTTTTGAAAAAAAAGAGTATCTGTATTTATGCATCCAGAAATACTAACGATGCCTATGGTTTACTTCTTCTCTTAATAATTTTAAAGCCCATTTTGTCTTTGACACTGATGATAACAGTGTTGATCAGGAAAAACAAAGTTTTTACTCTCAGAGGGATGAGGTCTGGTGACAGAAGACAGATCACACAAACAACAGGAAATACAGAAATTTAGTGTAATATTCAAAACGGATTACAGGGTGACAGAATTAGAAACAGAGAAACCAATTAAAAAGCTATGAAAGTATTGCAGTTAGGAAACTGTGGGAGAACTCTCATTTCTATCACGATAGGAAACTAGACAACCAGGAAAAGCAAATGCCTCTGTTAATATAACCAAGAACATGAAGTATCGCATAACAAACAACCCCCCCCTTTGAAAACAATTAGCAAAAAAATGCAGCCACCTTCTTTATTGCTTTTAATGGTGTCTGCAGGCTGCTCTGTTAGATATCAGGGTAGCCACGACTGCTTGTGTTGAGACTCCTGATGCATGGGAACATCTTGTCCATCCTTTCAATTTCAGTGTTTGTGGATGAGCAGAATTTATATTGTTAGAAGGGCTATATTAGCAAAAGAAAACAAAGTACCAACTGAATTCTTCAAAGAACTAATTCTTACTAAAATTCTTACTAAAATATGGAAGACCCAGAGCATTCAAAATGGTCCTGAGCAGAGCAGCAAGGCTGGAGTATCGAAATACTCAATTTTAATGGAAACTTCATAGCTTTAGTAATAAAAACAGGTCATTACTGGCATATGGATAAATATTACTTTGTTTTTGTTTTTGCTCCTCTTCTGTTCTCTATTCCTTCACAAAACTGCCGTAGGAATTTAAAAAAAAATGTACCTTAAAGTTTGAAATTATTGATCTCTTCAATTCTATTATAAGGTCTAATAATTTAGATTCTAGCAAGTATTTAAAGAAGTTTTAAAGTTGTACTTATATACCCTCTTATATATGACCACTCAAACATTATTATGTTATTATATCTGGCTTATGGTGAAAAAATATAATTAAGCTTTTTTGTTTGACTACTTAGAAATATATCATAGCAACTAGTATCCATAAAATGCTGGCTAATTATTCAATGAATATATTATTCAATACAATTTGTTGAATATGATTCTGAATATAATATGAAGCATATATATATATATATATATATATATAGACAGAGAGAGAGAGAGAAAGCAAATGTATATATTGCTCAAGTATTAAGCAATAACATTAAAAGATCCATTGTTGATGAATAAGACAAGGACATTTTTGGTAACAATTGGTATCATTTGTCCATTATTTTTCAGCTAGATCCATTTTTCTTTTCCATAAAATGAACTGATTTTCTCAAAATTCATTAAACTTCTTTTTCTCTTTTCCCTGAAATATAATGTACCATTTTAATGCCAATGAGATTCTAATATCTTAAGGTAGTACAGGTTCTTTGGGATTTTATACAGGTTAAGGACAAAAAAATTAAAATTTCAATTATCTTGTTTTTTCTGATTGAAGTCATAATTTTTCATTAGAAATACATGGTTGAAAAACAAAATTTATCTTCCTGAATGTTTTTAGAGATATTTCCATATACACAAAAATATTTATTTATTTATTTATTTATTTATTTATTTATTTATTTTAGACGGCGATGAGGCCAATATCTGAAAAATTAGTACAGGAATGTCCTCTTAGAAATGGTAGACTGATCTCATGCACTGATTTTTCTGTTCTTTCAATATCTTCTCCAAACAAAAGCAGAACAATGGGGAGCTAGAGCGCCCAAAGAACAGGACAAAGCTCTTGGAACCATTATTAAACTCAAAATTTCAATGTATAAGTTTGAGGAAGTAAAGTTGAGAAACTTCCAAAATGTAGAGTGAAAAATGGATAAAAGTCAGAATGAGCAATGAAACAGTAAATTCTGAAGGTCACATATCTGCTTCATAATCATTCTAGAATTTCAACACAGAGGAAAGAGTTTGGAAATTATCTTAAGGACAAAAGACATCATATATCCATGTTTATAACACCAAATTTCATAATAGCTAAATCGTGGAAGTGGCCTGTAGGTCCTTATGAATGGATAAAGAAAAAATGTGGCATTTTTACACAATGAGAGTTCTCCTCTTCCATAAAGAAAGATAAATGAATCACTTGTGTTTAAATAGACAAATAAATAATAAAAAGTAAATGACACACAGCTTAAATATCACATAGTTTATCTTATATGAATAATCCAAGGCGTAAACAATAAAATAAAAGGGAGATCACAGTTGGTATGGAGATGGATCTGTCGGCATGGCATAGTACAGAGCGATGGAGGGAGTGGGAAGAGGGAAGGAAAAAGGAAAGAAAGGAATGAAGACACATGTACATGTACCAGCTCCCCACAAGTAATGTGAACACTGTATCCTGAACACATGTACTAATACAGTTTTTGAAAAGAAAATAAGAACAGGATTGTTAGAGTTCACCAAATGGCTACTACTACAACACTATGAATAAATTGTATCATCTTGAAATTTCAGGACTCCATAGATTATGAGTAAATAATAGACTATAAAGTAAGTGAGAGTGTGTATCACATAGAAAGGAATAGAAAAAAATTGCTTCTAAGTTCTCAAATAAAAGCCTTAGATGTCTCAAATTTGAGAGAAAATGACTCTCAAGGTAAGACTTTATAAACAATTAAGTTATTCATGGACTAGGAGCTTAGCATAAAGATAAAATAAAGCTGCTATCATATAAAGAAGAGCCTCAAAATGTATTTTCTTGCATCCTTTACAAACACTACTGTATAATTATGATGTACTCCAGAAATTGAAGAGAAAACTCAGAAATAGAAATACTGAAGAAACAATTCAGATGATGAATGACTCATGGAGCATATCTAGGAGGACAGATGTTCACCAGCTCATGAGAATAATCAGTCCAGGTGGAAAAAGGGTTGAAAAGTTTCAGGAGAAAATAAAAGCTTAGTAGATTATCTGACAATTTTGTGTTTTTTTAAAAATGCCATATTAAAAAGCTCTTGATAGCCTGATAAACTATGGAATAATTAGGGAGAGTTACATAGAAAATCATGCAAATTAATTTTTTAAAAATGAACTTAACAACAATAAAGTTACAGAAAGGACAATACAGAATTTAGAACAAGGCTGAACATGTATTTACTCATTATGGTATGAATATAGATAAGCAAACCTCCTAGTACCCTTAATTTGGGAAGTTAGACGAAAGAGACTTGTTTGGGGGTAAGGTAAGAACCTTGGGCTCAGTTTCCATTAAACACTGTTCAATACTAACAAAGTTTGATTGATGGACTCACAGCAGTGTAAGAAATTTGCAGCAGAGCAGTGCCCAACATTGTCTTTTTAAATATTTTATCTTTAGGTATCCACCTGGGGGAACTCAAAAGAATTTTTGTGCTATTTAATGATTTTGAGCTATGTAAACCTAAATCTTTGATAAGCATTTTACAAATTTATAAAATAATGAGATATGAGTGATTAATCAAGGTTCCCTTATTATGATCCATTTGTTTATATGAAATATAAATCTCGCAAAAGTGTTTTGAGTTTCGAAGTGAAGTTAACAATATATGCTGTCACATTCCATGTCATAGATTTGAAACTAACCCTTGCTAGAAATACTTCAAGGGGAAATAATTGGTGTCAATATAAAATAATATTAAAATATATTTATTCTAAATTTAAGTCTAGTGTAAGTTGTTTTTATACTTCTATATATCAAGTGGTACAAGGTATTGACAATCACTTAAATGACTTATTTTATATGCATGAAGACAATGACAAATATCTGTATTGGGCCCAGCAATCATTTTTCAAATGAAAAGAACTCAATTACTCTATTAATTCTACTTCCATGCCACAGAAAACTAAATACATTCTTATAAAATGCTTAAATTTTAGGTGAAAACTGAAAAAAGGAAGTGGCTCTCTGTGTCTTTGGCTAAAGAAAGTTTGTAATTTATATTCACAAAGTATTGTAAATTAATTCAGCAGCCACTTGGAAGCCCTCAGGTAATTTCCAGATTGACAGCAAGACCTTCTATCAAGTGACCCTGCTGTCCTTGATATTTTATAAAGAGATCTTAACAATATTTATGGATTTCTCCATCTTTGGACTCCACTACAAGATATTTTTTTCTTGAATCTCAGTATCAATTTTAAAATAATACCATTTGGTGCTAGATACAGCAAACATAAAAGCATAGTTTATGTAATATTCGTTCCTAATGAAAGGAATTGGAAATCTGGGCAATTTCTAAATACCTGGAAATGTTATCCACCAAGAAACTCAGGGCCCTGACTCAGCCACTTCAGACCACCGGTCCAGCCATTTCATTATGTACAGTAAATAACAGGTTGGTGACACAGTCTGAATGGTGCAGCTTGTGTAAGTGGCCTTTTCTGGTATGTGAAGATAGAAGGAAGAACAAAGGCTTCTCTAACAACAGTCTATTTGGCTATAAATATTTGTTAATACCTACTGCAAAAGATTAGAAGGAGAAAAGCAATGCTAGCCTCATACTTACCTCGGCATACATAATACACTTTAGAATACTGCCCCCCTCCTTCAGTGACCCATAGCAAATCAGTCAATGAACCTAAGTTGCCATGAAATTCAAGGAATCAGTTAACTGATATTAATATTGAGGTGACAGAATATAAGTGGCAGTTTTAAAGTTTAAAATGTGTTAGATTTTAATTTAATAAAGTTTAAAATGTGTTAGAATTTCTATTAGATTTAGTTGAATATTCATAAGAATCTTCTTGTTATACAGTGTTTGGCCCATTACTTCTCATGATTTACTTAAACATATATGTATATATACACATACACATTATATATATATTTTTTTCTAGTTCTGTGAGAAAAACCTATTGTATGAAAAATAAGATGCATTTCTATAAGACAACATTTATATCAGTTTCCTTCAGATTCTAAATACAAAAGAATAAAGAGTTAAAATTCAGATTACATGCCTTTTTCAGTTTTCTTGGCATCAAACCATGGCCACTGATTTCATTTCTAATACATCTGAGGTGACATGAAGCCTGTATTATTTCTCCACTGTTAAAAACAGGTCCTTAACACAATCAATATTTGTTGCATTTCTGATTTACGTGATGCTAACGTAGAAGCTTTCTGTTAGTAACAGAGGTTCTTAACAAAGGTAGAAAAGCACACGAGTATGCATATATATCTGAAAATTAATCTAATTGATCTATGTTATATTTTACACAACTAAAATATTGTACTTATTCACAAAATCAAATTTTTTATAAATGAACATAATTTTTTTCTGAAAAATATTATTATGTTTCTGACTACAATGCTTTAAAATGACTTTATTTCCAAAACCAAAAGAACAAAACAGACTTTGAATATTCTTCAGGAAATTTGTGCTAAGTAGAAGGTAAGAGTAATTATGATTCTTTTAAACAAAGGAAAAAATAAAATGCCAAAAAGCTAATTCTAACTTCTTGCAAGAGTCTTATAATTAAAACCCTGTGACCTAGTTAGATATTAACAAATAGACTCATCTAGGAAATTCACAGTCAAAACTCAATCTTACTTTCATTATGCAATTTGCCTTTCTTCTAAGAAATAATTCTGATAGTGGTATATTTTGTGCTTTAACAACAACAAAGAATAAAACAGATATCATCACATTTTATGTGCAGGAAAGGTTTCTGTGTAGCAACCAGGCAAGACACATTCTCAGGGTTGGATTAGTGAAGTACAGATTTTTTGTTAAAAACCAGCTAGTGCAAATATTCACTGAAGTAACACAGTAGTTAGTTTTCAGAGGTAGATGAGATTCTAGCAAACATCTAGGCTAATAATTTGCAGTGTTTTCATTAGTAAGGATTCTTTCATTTTTTAAACTGCAGATAACAAATTTTGAATCAGTAAAACAAGCTATAATTTATATTGTTAATTTGTGGTTTGGGAAATTTAAATGGCATTTTAGTTTAGTTCGAAGAACTCGTTACTACCGTTGGGGATAGGAATGAGTGATTTAATCTTCTCTTCCAACATCTTATTACAGAGGCCGAAGTTGTGCTAAGAGGAGGCTTGTTCAGGGTTACACTGCTAAAAATAGGCAGCACTGGAAATAAAGCCAGCGACGTAAAGGTGCAATTAGTGTGAGAGGGAGCCATCTGGGATACTTTGTCGGCTCTTCATCCCCAGAAGCCCCTTCAATGTTTCTGTATCCTCCCATTGCCCTTTCCAAACTGTTCTTCCAGGTTTGTTTGTCATGTTGTACAAAGATTTTCACTGATGGCTACATATTGGGGGTACTCAATCAATTCTCTAACTTGACCTCACTACTTATATTTAAACCTACATTTCTTACAACCTGTGGAATACTACACACCTGAATGTTCATATTTTCCATCCTTCATCTATTCTATACTTCTTAAAATAGCAGTTTAAATCTCACCTTCTCTGTAAAACCTTCTACTTTCCACCACATCTGGATAGAAATCATTCAAAGGCACAATATTTATGTTATTTTCTATTGTTTGTTGAACTACTGATAGTGCTCTAACTGGATTAAAATACTCACAATGTAGACAAGGTCTTTTTTTTTTGTAACTCCAATGCCTACATGTGCTGGCTATGACATACATTTGCAAAATAAGTCTTTATGTGTGGTGTATAATTGTAATCTGATCAAAACACTGGTGAGTGTCATCCAGAGTTATTCTTAATCAGAATAATTATAAACTTTATTTAGCTACATTTGTGTATTTTACTCCATTAAAATATTTTTTTAAAATATAGTACAGAAATAGCTACTTCAAAAATGCTATCACTAAAGCATTGACCAGGTAATTTCATTATTCCAAAAGAAAAATGTGGTATTTTTGAAAAAAAAAATAAAAAAAAACAGAGAAAAAGGCAAAGTGAAAATAATTGCTATACCTGTTGAAGTACACACCAGCATTAGAGTAAACTGTATATGTTGAAAAATTGTTAATTTCAAAAATTATCTTCCAACTTTTTAAAAACCCAGAAATGGGCTACTTAGAAGGAAAAACATTCTGTCTTTCAACAAAAATATATTTGTAAGCAAATTCAGGTACAACAGAGAATAATAGGAGTAAAATACAAGTTTGTACATAATTATGATATTTACTGTATGTTTATGTACTTGCAGTCAGACACTACATGTTCTGATGGCTTAGAAATATGACATGAGTTGGAAACAAGACGTAGTCAGGGAGTGCAGCGCAGTGGTTTGAGCTACTGCATTTGTATTCGACTGTGTCTGAACCTTCACTTCATTGCTTGCACAGGTTTAATCTTTTACAAAGTAATGAATATCTCTGACCCCCTTTTCCTCATTATGAAATAAAGCTGAATTCTCCCAGGGAGTGATAAACAGCAGCACATCAACCTCTTCCAAAATTCCAAATCCAGAAACTGGAATATAACAATTTTGGGAAGAAAAGAAGGGAGATAGATCCCTGGGACCCAGGAAGAATTTGAAGGAAGATTTAGAACCAACCGAAAAAGTGGAGTGACAGACCTTACAATAGGAAAGGAGGCACCAATCTAGAAATACACAGTGTGGGTGGGGTGGGAAGGATGGCTTCAGAGGTCTCCAAGGAGAAACCTTCCAGGGGAAAGGAGCAGTGGATGTTGTGAGCTACATAGATGAGAGTGACTCCAGTCCTGGAGAGAGTTCTCGGCCAGATGCCAATTTGGGGAGTGGGCAACTGAACCCAGCACTCAGAGGTGCCATCGATTGGCTTCATCTCATGACTGTGTGAATCACAACCATGATCAGGCTGCTGAGCTCAAAATGTAGTAGGCTGAGAGACTCAGATTCCAGCCCCAAACTTAGAGGCCAAGATCATCCTGAACTTCTGTAGAGTTAAAAGAGTCAGAATCAGCACCCTTCCCTATTCCCATCCAGGACTCTGCCCTCATCTGACTGCAGACTTGCTGGGCTCATGCAGCATGGCTCTGGGCTTTGGGGTCTGTGAGCCTCTGCTGGCCTATCACTGACAGCAAAGACATGCCCTGAATTGGACATTACTGTAAAACTTTAGATCCCAGAAGATAACCACCGATTGAAAATCACAGAAAAATCTACTTTACTTTTCTTTTGTTTTTTCTTTTTACTTGATGGTTTGTTTCTCTTTTTTCATAAGTGTGAACATCATTTTTAATTTTTTTTAATTTTAATTCTTGATTTTGTTTTCCTTCTTACTTTCCTCTTGTCTTCTTCAACAGTTTCCTAAAGCTTGAGGAATCTTAGGTTGTCCGTCAGCATTGCTTCTAATCTGTCTCTCTTCTTTTATTTCTCTAATTCTTCCTCATCACTTTTTGCTTCTCTCCCCCGAGGGTAAAATTACTCTATTGAGGGAATGGTTACTGTATAATTTTCTGGCTGGTTTTAGATTTTGTTATAAGTCTTGTACCTGTGGTTAAAGATGGCAAATGAACAGTTGCCACAATTTGTCATTTTCTAGACTGTGCTTGATGTTACTGTTATTACTGATTGTTCTACTCTAGCCAAGGTGACATAATTGTACTTCCTTGTATGCTAATACAGAGATGGTCTGGGGGTCATAAACAGTACCACGGTCCAGTACTAAAGAACTAGGTGCTGGGCCAAATAGACAGCAACATCTCACCCCTAATAAAATGAAGAGCCAGGATATTGGACATACTCGAAAGTTAAAAGCCAGTACCCATACACTAAAGAGGTCTTCATACTAGTAACAAAACTACCATAAGCAATCTACACACATCAGCACACAGAAAAATTAAAAGCATTTGAAAATTAGAAAATGAAAAGGCATGGAAAAAGATGCAGTCTCAGGACTCCAGCTTGCCCAAGGCAAATCTAGGGGGCACTGACATTAAATAATTCAAAAGCCATGCAGCTGAACTTTCTGAAATGGTGGCAGTGATAGTAACAAAACAGATGAATATGTCTCTAGAAAAAAAGTAAGAAATAATTTCACAGATAACTAAAGAGATGAAGACCATAATGAAGGACATGGCTAGTAAATCTGCAGTAGATAAAGACAAAAAAATACAAGAGCTTAGCAAAGTGATGGCAACCACAAATGCCTAACATAGGAAAGAACTGGATTCTACAAAACAGATTCAAATGAATATCCATGAGACTAAAATTTTATTGAAAAAATACACATCAGCATCAACCATTATGAGGCTACAATATCAGATCTATAAGACAGGTTTGTGGTTAGTGATCACCAAATGAAAGACTTCTTAAAAATAGTAAGGAACCATGAAAAAAATCAATCCAAAAATTGTGAGATGATGCAAAGAATAATGTAAGATTGACAGGAATCAATAAAAAATCAGAAAATAGCACACAGGACATAAAAACCTGTTCACATAAGCAGTAGTAGAAAACTTTCTAAGCATGGAAAAAGAATTTGAACTACAGATAAGTGAAGCATAGAAAATTTCAGTTAGCCATAATGGAAAATAACTACAGAAAGGCATATATTAAATAAATTCAACACAAGAACAGAAAATTAAAAGCTATTAGAGAAAAGAAACAAATTACATATAAAGGAAAGCCTATCAGAATCAGCAGACTTCTCAATACAAACCCAAGTCAAGGAGAGCTTGGAGTGAAGTATTATAAACCATAAAAGAAAAAAGCCTCCAACCCAGATTGATGTACTCCACAAGATTATCTTTCAAAATTGATAAGAAATAAAATACTTCCATGATAAAAATACCTGAAGAAATTTATGACCACCAAACTAGCACTCCTAAAAGTTCTGGAACTCCTAAAAGATATTGAAGAAAATGACAATGAAGACAACAGTTTCATAAATCCCAGTAGAATGGATCCACCATATAAAAAGCAATTAAAATAGAGGGAAAATAAATGAAACCAACAGCTAGAAAATAATATAACAAGGATAAATGAATACATATCAGTTATGACTATCAATGTAAATGTTATTAACTCCCAAATCAAAAGAAACAAATTAGAAGAATGAATCAAGAAACAGAATCCTACAATATGATGCATACAAGAAACACACTTAAGTCAAAAAGAAATTCATAGACTGAAAGTCAAAGGATGGAAAAACAACACTACACGCTATAGGAATATTGAAAAAAGCATGGGTACCTATCTATTTTGAGAAAAATGGGATTTCAAGTTAAGACTAATCAGAAGAGACAAGAAGGTCATGTTCAGGGAATAATCCAAGAAGGTGAGATATCAATCATGAATATATATGTAGCAAATACCAGCACAACTCAACTATATAAAACAAACATTTATGGATATGAAAAGTCAAACGCCACAACTTCTCAAACTTTTAAATAAATTAAAAGGGAAGCAGTGCCCCTAAAGTTATTCCTGGAAGCAAATATTATCCTGAGAATAAAACCAGAGAAAGATCCAACTGAAAAAACAAATACGTGCGTATCTCCTTAATGAACACAGAGGCAAAAAATCCTCAATAAATACTAGTGAAGAGAATGTAGAATATCATAAAGAATATTATACACCGTGACCAAGTAGGATTCATTCCAGGGGATGCAGTGATGTTTCAACATACTGAAGTCACCAAATGTAGTGAAACAATTTAACAGAACCAAATACAAAAACCACATGATCATATCAATAAATTTAGAAAAAGCATTTGACAAAATCCAGCACCCACAGACAATAAAAACCTACAGAAAATTGGAATAAAAGATCTTTATCTCAATCTAATAAAAGCCATCATCATACTAAATGGTCAGCCTAACAGTAGAAACATGACAAGGATGCCCACTATACCATCTCTATTCAATATTATTCTGAAAACATTAGCCAGAGCAATTAGAAGAAAGAAATAAAAAGATTAAGGATAAGAGAGAAGTTAAATTATTACTATTTGTGGGTGACATGATAATTTACATTGAAGGCCCCAAAACTCCATCAAAAGACTCCTACATTTAATAAACAAGTTCAGTATGTAGCAAGATTCAAAGTTAACACTCAAAAGCCAATAGCATTCCTGTATACAAAAACTCACTGAAAGAGAAATTATGATATTAACACCTTTCAGAATAGCATCAAAAAATGAAATACTTAGGAATCAAACTAACAAAGTAAGCAAAATACTTCTACGCTGAGAACTACAGTACTCTGGAAAAGGAGATTGAAGATAATCTCAGAAAATGGAAAGATACCCTTTGTTTTGGGGTAGGAAGAACCAATGTAGTAAAAATGGCCATACTTCCAAAGCTCTTATTCAGTTTTAATGCAATCCCAACAAAATACTTCACAGAACTAGAGAAAGCTGTCCTAAAATTTATATGGAATCAGAAGAGACCTAGAATAGAAAATCAATCCTGAGCAACAAAGGCAAGGCAGAGGCATGACAATCCCTGACTTCAAATATACTATAAAGCTACCATGATAAAAACAGCATTATACTGGCAAAACAAAACAAAACAAAACAAGACTCAAGGAATGATGGGAGAGAATAGAAGATGCAGAAGCAATTCCAAATATGTTCAGCCACCTTATCTTTGAGAAAGGAACCAAATATTTTCATTGGAAATAAGACAGGCTTTTTAATAAGTGGTGAAAAACTGGCTTTCTACATGCCAAAGATTAAATCTAGACACATATGTCCCATGATGCACTAAACTAAAATTGCAATGGATCAAAGATCTAAATACAAAAACAAAAATACTTAATCTGATTGAAGACAGAATAGATAAAATTCTTGACATAGGAATAGGCAAAAACTTCATAAACAAAACCCCAATTGCACAGAAGGTATTACAAAGAATCAACAACTGGGACCTTAGAAACCACTAATGGGGTAAATAGACCACCCACAGAATGAAAAAAAAATTTAAAAACTATTTATCAGGCAAATGACTAATATCTAGAATACATAAAGAATTTAGCAATATCAGACTCCCAAATTTAAAGCTTCAACCCCAAATTGGTATCTAAAATGAATAAATGTTTCTCAGATAAAGAAGTACAAATTGTAAATAAGTACATGAAAAAAATGTTCAATATCACTGGTCACTCAAGAGTTGCAAATGAAAACAACACTGAGATTCCATCTTACTCCAGCAATAATGGCCATCATCAAGAAATAAAACATTAACAAATGCTGGTGAGGCTGTGGAGAAAAAGGAATGCTTCTTCATGGTTTTGGGAATGTAAACTGGTGCAACCAATGTGAGTATAGTTATGAAGACTCCTCAAGAAACTAAAACTAGAGGCTCCATTTTTATCCAGCTATTCCCTTTCATGATATCTTCCCAAAAGAATTAAAGTACCATACCACAGCGATATATGTGCATGCATGTTTATAGCAGAACAATTTATAAGAGTTAAATATTGGATACAGTTCAGAGCCTATCAACAGATGAATGGATAAATGTGGTTTTTATGTACAATAGTATATTACTCTGCCTTAAAAATGAACAGACTTGAGACATTTTTTGGGAAAAGGATGGACCACACATTTAAGTATAGGAAACTGGATACACACCTTTAAATATTGCATGGTTTTTCTGGTGTGAGAAAACGGAAGAGTAAATAAGGACCAAAATGCATGATAGAGATTAGGAAACAGAAAGACAATTTTCAAACTTTAAGGACAACAAAGGGTAAAGGGGATAGGAAGGAAGAGAAAAAGAAAAACATGGAACACAAGGAAAAATTGGCAACAAATGTTTGTCAGTCAGGAGGTGAAGAATGATTGAAATAAGGGGTAGGAATGGGGAAAAAGAATCAAGATACATCATATACAGGCACAAATTCCCTGCAGTGAATTTGATCATTATTACATATCTACAGTGTACCAATAAAGCTAATGTTATAAATGAAGCTGATAACAGAATTTATGTCATAATGTCATCTCAAGTATTAAATAGAATAATCCATGGAAAGTTTTTTGTACCACACCTAGATAAGTAGTAATAATAAATGAAATTGATTATTATTACTAAAACTATGCAGTGGATATTACTGAAAATATGGTCATAGAAACTTAGAGACATAAGAAATATTAGTAACAATTTAAAAACAATTGCTTTATTTTGTATTAGAAACAACTGGAAAAATCCTTGAGTCTTGTTCAGTTTTGTTTATCTTGCCATAGTTTCCAAGTGTTTGGATTATATTTCTAAATTAATGATCTGTATTATATTTCTAGATTAATGATCTATATTTTATAATTAATGATCTATATTATCTAGATTTCTAGATTAATGATCTATATTATATTTCTAGATTAATGAATGACAAAATTAATTCATAAATTATGACAAGATTTTAAAAATTGATTTTTTTATACTGGAAATCAAACTTGTGCTTGCCATACAGGGGCTGTGCCACTGAGCTGTATGCCCAGCCTCTAAAAATTGATTTGAATTTAAACAATTTTCACTAAATAATTTGTTTTATTTAGCTTTTTATTCATGTTTCTCAAATTTAGCTTTTGATAACTTGCTTGTTTATTTAAATTTTTTTAAATTTTTATTTAAAGAGAAAAAGAAGCATGTAAAGGGTAGAGATAATACAGAATTTCAGAAAAAAGATAAACAATAAGAAATCACTAGTTGATAAATTACATATTGTCCTCTTAGAAATAGTTGTTCAAGTTACAAAATTAAAGCATACAAAGTAGATTGTCAAACAGTGAGAGTGTAAACAGCTATGCATACATAAGTCTCTACATGTATTTCTATCCTTTCTGTATTAGAGGGAAAAACAAAACTTAGTAAGACAAAACAAAACAAATTCCTAGAAAAACATGAAACCAAAAAGTCGTATTAAACCACAGTACAAGGTGATCTACAATGATTGCTGTATTGTTTCTTATTATCTTCAATAGAATTGCCTATATCATCAGGCATAAATGAGTATAGCAGTATAATTGAATATAACAGTACATAACAATATTAGTAAAAAATAAAACATTGTAGACAATATAAAACTTCAAAAGCAGGTAATAATCAAACAAGAGTGGATATTCTAGTGGATCTTGTCATCTTCAGTGCAGCTGCCTATACTCTCAGACTTGATACTATCAATCATAACAGCTTTGAATAAAATCCATCAATACAAAACAGTGATCTAACAAACCAGATTTGATTACAATCAGTTATGGTAAAACAGTGTAGGTTTTACAGAGCTTTAGATTGACTTAATAGGAAATTAAGGATGATTACCGTACTATATCCTATTATTTTCGGGATTACTGTTTGTACCCTCAAATCTAGTACAAGTAGACAGACTGGAACAGAATATGAAACATCTAAGCAGAGTGGTGTGAGTAATGTGGATTTTAAATTCTGGTACACAATTAATAATATAGTGTATCAAGGCCATCTATGTTAGAGATTATAGCCAACCTTCTCTGCCTCATTTCTGCTATGCTATTTTTCTGCCTGTTTGTCTACTTTTCTCCTTCACTCTACTGCCTGCCCCCCTCATTGAGGCCTTTCTGCCACTGTTCCTAAAATCCTGGTGTTTTTTTTCTCTCTCTCTAGAATGTCCTTCAGTATTCTCAGTAGGGTTAGATTGGTGGTCACAAACTTGCCCAGTTCCTCTTTGTCATGGAAGCATCTTGTTTCTCCATTAATTTCTAGTGACAGTTTTGCAGGGTACATCAGTCTAGGATGGAGGTTATTTTCTTTCAGGGCTTGGAAGACTTTGCTCCAAGCTCTTCTTAATCAGATGGTCTGTGTGGAGAAGTCAGCTGTGATCCTGATGGGCTTACCTTTATAGGTAATCAGTTTCTTTTCTCTGATGGCTTTTAATATTCTGTTTTTATATTGAATTTCTGGTATCTTGATTATTATATAATAATAGGTGTAAATCTGTTTTGGTTGTAGGTGGCTGGATTTCTGTATGCCTTATATAAGCAAATGTCATTTTCTTTTCCCATGCTTGGGAAGTTTTCCTTAATTATTTCTTTAAATAGGCTTTGTAATTTGCCTGTATGTATTCCTGCTTCTTCATTCACATTTCTTATTCTTAAATTGTAGATTCTCTCATCATTTTCTAGTGTTTGTATTGTTACTGCCTGTTTCCTTGTTATTTTTAAGAGATCTTTCCTTTCATGATCACACATTGCAAACTTGTCTTCAAGTTTTGATAGTCTATCCTTAGTTTCTTTTAAGGAGTTTTGCCAGCTTCAATGGAGTTTTTAATTTCCTAGTAGTCTCTTTGAATCTGCTTCATGTATTCTATATTCTCTTTATCGAATGTTTCTCTTTTTTTGTGTTCCTCCCTTCTACCGTCTGTATCTTCCTGAGAGATGCTCCCTAAGAGCATTTCTTTTATTACTCTACTCATATCTTGCTTTACCTGATTTCAGTTTTGAGCTCGTCTACAAGGTCCCGAAGATATCTTTTAATGTCCATCGAAGCCATGCCTGCTGTTGCATGTTTGCTGCCCTCAGTCACCCTTGTTTTTCCCTCTCTTGGATCAGTGCTCTCAGGGTTCTGGGCTGGGGGCCTCTTCCTGCCTCTCTTTCCTGTCATGGTCCTGGCTTCCTCCACACAGGTCACATTGCAGGTCCCAGCCCCCTTTCCTGTTGGCCATGCCACCTCCGAAGCATGTTTGCAAGGGTCTTACCCCCTCTCCTGTCTGCTCTTATCACTTGAGGTGCACTTGAGGTGCAAGCAGCAGCTGCCTAAGCCTGCCCCTCCCCACTGGGCCAACCAAACTGCAGAGGCCTTCCCCTGGTTAGTGCTTGCTAGGCACAGGTAATTGATTTGGGTGGCTCATTGGGTCCCAGCCAGGGGCATAGCCCAGTCCAAGCAAATCCCACAAATCTGCTTTAGGGAGGGAGGAACCAACTGAAGTCACTGTTGCTCCCAGTTCAGGCTCCTCCTACCAGATTCCAACATGTCGCCCATTTGATCCCACCCCTCCCATGGAGGAGGGGTGTCCCAATCCCAGCACTGACCATGAATTAATGAAGGTCCCTTTGCCGGCTCAGCTATCGGTCAGGCTCACCAACCCCCAACTTCAGTGCTGCTCTGCTTCCTGTGAGTTGTGGTGGGAACGAGTTTGGGCAGCTCTGCCAGCCGTGGCGGATTCAGGCTGGTGCAAATTCAGTCCGCTGCAAAATTGGCGGGTCACAGCGAAAACTGTGTCCAGCTGTTCCAGTTGTAGTCCCAACGTATTTGAGGAGGCTTTTTATGTTTTAATTTCTTCCTGAGTCAAGAGGATCCATCTCCCTCTGTCTAGGTCTCTCCAGGGTGTTTTATTCTGGCGTATGAGTTGTTTCTCCCGGGAAGCTCTGTTTTTTGATGCTCATTGATTGGCCATCTTGTCTTCCTTTTATTTAAATTTTAAGATTTAAAGTATTCTGCTGATATTGTGATTGAAATTAAGAGTATTAAAACTTGCTGGGTGTGGTGCAGGCTTGTAATACTAGCACTCAGGAGGCTAAGGCAGGAGGATTGCTGTGGGTTAAATGCCAGACTGAATGCATAGGGGGTTCAAGGCCAGCTTGAACTAATAGCAAAACCTTGTCTCTAAATACTATATATGTACTGGATAATTTTCTTCCAGTATCCTCATTCAAACAATTTGTTTACTCATTCAAATGTAAGATATTAATTTCATTCATTTTCTTATTTAGGTAACTTTTAGCCATCATACTTTATATTCCTGTAAACAGAGTAATTTTCCCATTATAATTTCAATGGTTTATTACCAACATATAGAAACTCTGGATTTTAACTAGATGTTGCCTAAGCTGCTTATCTGACTAAAAATAATGAAGAGCATCATATGCACTGGCACATTAATTCTCTTAACAGCCTTAAAGGAAAAAGTAATTATATTTGTCTTACACTTTTTTTCTTGAGTAAATTTTTAAAGTTCTGCATATATGAATGGTTTCTTTCTTTCACCCATGGACAACATTGGATGAATCACCTCTCACAATTGTGTAAATAACAGAATGGAAGCAAATCTACATGGCACACAACTCATTAGAAAGAAAATGTCTACAATTAGATTTCAGCAAAGCATAGTTTTCCTCGCTTCTCCATTAACACCTGGCCCACTGAAATCTGAAGCTAATACCTCACATTCTTAAGTTATTTATCAGCCTAACACTTATTTTTAATTTATGCACATGCTGATTGATGTAATAGGAACAAATGAAAATTTATTTCTCAATTATCAAATTAGTCATTGCATAATAGTGCTCATTGATAAATTGCAATGAGCACTCATTTAAAAAAATTGATAATGTAGTTTTCATTTTTCTTACTGAGGATTTTTGGCTATTCTATGCATCTACCCAAATTCTTTTATTATATACCTACTTTTCAGGCTACTGTCATGCACATATACATGTTATATTAAAATTGATATTTCTAGGTTGATTATTTGTTTTTTAACACTTTTTTTCTTCTCTATATTTTATACCTGGGTAATTCAAATTAACATATAGCCCTAGATAAGTCTTGTATATGACAAATTCTAAATTTATGTGCTATCATTTCTTTCCAGAAGTTTATTTCAAATGACTTAATTGTTACTTCTATGTAGATGTTTGACTAGAATGCTTAACTAATTCAAGATTATTGAATTTTCTTCAAAAATCATCATCTTTGATGGAATTCTTCAGTGACATCACAGTAATGATGACTCGAGTTGTATGATGTTAATAGTATTAGAATGATAAAAACAACAAGCATTTATTCAATACATTATATTGCAGGGACCAATTTAAGAAGATTGCATGGAGTAGGCTCATTAATCCTCATGACAGTCCTATGTTAGGACAGTAATTATTATACTTCTCTTACAAAAATAAGACACAAGGAACTTTAGCAGACTGTTTGAGTACTCTGATAAAAACTGGTGAAAATAGCTTTATAATTAAATCATAAAGTCTTTTTTTTAACAATTCTGTTTCCAAGCAAAAAACATCAAAATCATCCTTCTGTCATTCCTTCCTCTTATATCTTTAAATAATTCACCAAGGCCTGTCAGTTTAGTTTCCCAGATAGGTATAATGCCTCTATTTTCACCTCTAGTATCCTTTATTCTTCAAGCAACAGTCAGCTCTTAATGTGCAGCAAAGACTGTCTGTTTTTTTAAATATTTTTTCTATGATGCCTGCAATGTGATCAGACATGATTCCTTATTCATTTGTTTGTAATCTTCCATGATTTTGTTTTCTGCAGGATAAAATTAGAACTCCCTGGCAGTATATACAAGATATTTTACAGTCTAGAGTGGTATTTAACTTCTGATAATCCTCTCAACCCTAAATCAAGCATGTGCTCCCAGTAATACTGAATTATTTATTCTTACCTAAACAACATGAATTTGTATGTCTAATAGACAGATCATTATATATATATATATATATATATATATATATGAATTTCACAATGGATAGATTGTGTCTTATGCATCCATTTTTTTACCTTAACAATGTAGAATACCTCACATATGGTAGCTATTAAATAAATTTTTTACTGAATTAAAAAATTATTGAAGAAAGCAATGAAGGAAGTAAGGCAGGATGGAAGATGAAAGAAAGAAAGAAAGAAAGAAAGAAAGAAAGAAAGAAAGAAAGAAAGAAAGAAAGAAAATGTTTAGGCAATTGTATTTAAAGGTCCATGATGTTTATTTTTGAGTCACTCCCATAACTGAAAGAGAATGAGGGGTAAGATACAGAAGTTGGGCAAGATTCTGAAGAAATAAACCATACTCAGCTGTTTTGAGCAGGTAGGGAGTAGAATAAAGAACATTATTATGTCTTTTTTCAAAATAATGCTATACCCAAGTGGTCCTTAGAACAGAAATACATGTGAGTTACATGATGATTTTCACATGCTTTCTCGGTTTACTAACTACCAGACACTCACTATGCATTCTGGGAAGCTGGTCTCTGTATTCCTACAGTTTTAAGAAGTTAAATGGATTTTAAATTCGTTGCTGCAAGGTGGGACAATCTGTTAAATTAAGGAAACAATGGTCTCTTTATCACCTTGACTTATAAATGGTGATGAGTACATGTGGCTCTGGATAGCAATAGAGATTTTAGTATCAAATAAAAGTATCATACTTACAGTGCAATAGTCTACACCAGTCAGGAGTAAGATGTGTAGAGCAATCAGTATATTTATTACAATCATTATGCTTATGTTAAAGTAGCTTTGAGTATAATTCTTCCTCATTTCAGCTTTGAGTTTCAATTCTACTACTTTATTAGATATGCATTTTAATGCAAACTATGCTAAGTCTCTTTAAAGGTAGCATATAAAATATTCTTAGAAGAAACTACAGCTAAGCCAAATCATTTAACTTTCTTAATTTCCTCTTACTGTGAAGTATTTCTTGAGCTAAGTACAATAATCACTCAAAAGTCAAGGTTATATAATACAGCAGTGACCCAAGTCACTTAGCTACACAAACATCTGGCTGGTGAAATGAAAGCATCTAAATCATAGATTAGTGAGGATGAGAAAAATAGAAATTTTGTACTAGAACAGTTGCTTGATAAATGTGTCCTACTCCCATTCGGTGTGTACTTTTGATAAATGCCCAGACTTTGCAATGACTTTGCTGTGACATCTATCTCACTGTCAAGCGCCAGCGCCACTGTCTCATGACAACAATCTATTCCTTTCTGTTATCTGGTAGCTCATAATTGTTAAGTCTTCTCACTGAGAATTTCCTATAAATTTTGTAATTTATGATTAAAACACAAACTTTGAAATGGAGTATTTTAGGCATGTAGCTTATAGCTGAAATATAAAAACAATAGACCTTTCCCAGTTTTGTGAGGATTATCTGCGTGTGTACCTTCTAAGGGGAAATGACATGGGACTCATTGTTGCTCTTGAGCTATAGGAGTCTTCCAGAGGCCAGTAAGAAGGGAAGGATTTCCGGGTAAATACTGTGGAAAGGCACTGTTTGCATGGATAGTCAATGTTATTTTACTTTACTTTATTTTATTTTGGGGGGATGAATAGTCCATTTTAAAACATTTATTAATGGAGTAGACAATGAGTTTGATCTGGAAAATCTCTGCATGGTAACTCGATTCAATTGGGTTTTTTTACTGATGAGAAAGCAAAGGTCCAGAATATTTTATAACTTATCCAAGGTTTTTTGTTTTGTTTTGTTTTGTTTTGTTTTGTTTTGTCTTTTTAGAAAAAGAAGTCATGTAACACTAGTAGTTCTTTTTGAGACACCTAATCTGGTGTTTCCTCTACAAGGTATTGTTCTTTGAAGTCACATGGACCATTTACTCAGAAAAGACTTCTTGATCCCTTCCCTGAATCTGATTCCAAGTTAAGGAGCCTGTGTTTTTACACTCTGTGGGATTCTGATATACTGGATGAAGAAATGTAATTTGAGAAATCCAGTTCTAATCATACTTCTTCACAAACATAAACTATCTTTCACTGCTTTGGCTATGATACCAGAACACTAGTGTTGCCCACTCAGGATTTCCTACGCCTCTGTGTGTAGAGTACCAATGTGACAGAGGTAAGGAGGGCATGGAGTGGGGTATGAGTGTCTGTATGTGTTACGGTGAAAGATAAAAAGGAAGAACGGTTAGAGCTGGACTTCAGCCACAAATCAGATAAAAATGAGAATGAAGCAAACTTATTACAGATTCACTCATTTTCAACATCTGAAGTATTTTATATATAGCATATATGTTTTGGAATATAGATCAATGTGGTGCTCAGAGCCAAAGAAAAGTTACTTCAAATTTAAGGTTTCTTGCCAACATCTTCCACAGGGAATGTGAAGATTCTGCTGTTTTCCCTTTTTCTAACGATGCTAATAACCCTCTCATTTTTTCTTTGCTGTCCTCAATATACACGCCATTCACATCCTTTTGGGTATTGTCTGTGAGGTACAACTAGTGCTTAAAGGGAACACATTGTTTTCCAGAAGTTTCATCACCAAGTTCTCAAACCTTCATTCAGTTCCCTTTCCTAATACATAGACTATGTCTCAGTACTCAACTCATAAATGCTTACTTTCCATGAAACCAGGAAATATCAGTATGATAAAAGCACTGAGGCAGACAAGTATGATCACATCTGCAATCCCAGCACTCAGGAGGCTGAGGCATGAGGCAAGAGGATCATGAATTTGAGGCCAGGCTACATAGTAAGATGTCTCAATAAGCCAACCTGCTAACCAACCCCTAACCAATGAACCAAACAAACAAAAAACCCATTGAGATGTACAAGGAATTTCCTGTCACGGATAACCATTATGGACAAGCAGCTTCTCCTGTGGCTCTGAGCTATCAAAAATGAGATATTTATTCTAAAGCAAAGACACTGTTTGAGAACCCTAACCTTAAACCTCCTGTGCAGTTTGGCAGTAATTGTACCATATATTGTAAATTTATCCAGATATGTCAGAATCCTGATACTCTAATCAAAAGTTTGTTGGCTTAAACAATCACATCATACTAGTGCCTTGAGATTTTATTTTCAGTGAGCTTAAGTAACAGAAATAATTGCTTAGTTTTTGATTTAATTATACATATTTTCCCCCATGAGTGAATAATTGTTTATTCTCTTTTTTTATTTCCTGCTATGAAATTGGCTGAGGTGCTTTGATGTATCTGTCTTGTGTGCAGCGCAGGGATCTGGCATCTGCAGCATCATTCCAAAGTTCTTTATCCAAGTACCAAACGGATTGTTCTCCACTTTGTACACTCAATGGTTCTAGCATCTTCATCTGTCTCTGACCTTGTAGTGTATCATTGGCTTTAGACTGTTTCACACAGCAGCAGAGCATGTAGGCTGTTAGACATCTCAGTTCAGTATCCCAATAGCCAACAGGATTCAGTACTGTACCAGTCTGCCCAGATTCTTGGTTCATTTTTCACAAGCAGCCCTAAACCACAAATACAATGCTAACAGCATTCCATGAATAAAATCCCTTTTTGCAGTATCATTAATTCATTTGCTAGAAGATCCAGTTATTCTTTTTGCAAGGAAATTATACATAAGCACAGCTTCCCCTTCCCTCTTCTTCAGCACTATCCCCACCTCTGTTTCCTCACAAAGACAGTGAAGGGATCATAAGCCAGTGACTTTAACATGTTCTTTCCTAGCATTAATTGAGAAAATTTGCTGAAGTAATTTCAAACATCATCAAAATGTTATTATAGCTGTGGCATAGTTGTAAGTTGAACTAAGTTAATGCAGAACTTGATCAGAGTTATTAAGATCAATTTGATTTCCAGAATTTGGATCAAATAAGACAGAATAATATCTCTGGCTAGCAAATGCACAATGCTGTAACTCAACAGTGACACAGGTTTACTTTTCTTTATCTCCAATAAAGGAGTATTCTGGGAGAGTGCCTACAGTAAAACTAAAAAAGCTCAAAGTTTCTTGAGTTTGCTCATGATTAAAGGTGATTCTACAAGCAGGATGTGAGACAAAAGGATTACTATATAAATAATATTAGCAATGTAGAATAGCAAAAAACAGCTAGAACAAAGACCATAAAGTATGGACAGATAGCTACACCAGCATGAGAAGAAAAGATTTCAAAATCATGGTGGAAGCTAGTATAATAAAACAAAGTCAGGAAAAATATATACAGCGTAAAAGTCCATGAAACTTGGCATATTTTAAGGTGTTAGGAAGCAGTTTGATGTTTTTTTGCTAAAGGTGAATATACACTGCAAGGCAATAAAAAAAATGAATGCTTATAAAACTAAATCCTTGAGAAACTAGGAATATTAAAATTACCTGAAGCAGTACTGATTTCTAAAATAACATCTAGATTTGTTTTTAGAATTTATACACCTCCAGATAGAAAAGAGCTAAAGAAGTATTTTGAGGTATTTTAAAAATACATAATAAGTTAATTTTTAACAGGAGATATGGTTAAATATATAATAATCTACATTGTAGAATATGTTTCAATGTCACAATTATAAAATAGATTAATATTCATGCACTATATCAGGCAAATTTTAAAATGAGATAGAATAGGAATCATGTTTTCTCCTATTTCCTACCACTACATAATAAAATCCCATGGGATTATTAATGAGCACTTTTAATGCTCATATATAAAATGCATTATAACATGAAATCATAGGTCTGTGCAATTTTCCATTTATAACCTTTTGCAGAAACAAAAGCAAAACAAAATAAAATTACAAAACTTACCTTCTTAAATGTTTTATTTCAACATTGCATGTGGTCTTTTTTATTAATTGAATTTTACCCATTAAGTGCATAAATGCCTGGTCAGTAACATCTCTGTGGAAGTTAAGTATGTTGCAGGTTCCAGATAAACTTTTGTATAGGTAAAATGATAAGTATTTATTTAAATACTCAAGTTGTTATTTAAAAAATATATTACTATGCTAATGATCTTAAAAGCACTTACCAATTCAAAATAATCTTTCTGCATGTAATGTTTCTAAGTGTTATATGTTGTATATGTAAATATTATTACTGAAATATTCTTTGGAATATGAGAAGAATTTAACTAGGTATTCATATTCTGTGGACCCTTCTAGAATTACAAAGGTATTGTAATACAGAGCTTGTTTTTCAAGGGAAGGCTTTGCATAAGTTAGTTTGTATTGCTTGATCTGACACTGAGTGGAAAGCTTTAATTCAGATCAGGACCATTCCTTGTGATGAGATAATGAAATGAGAGGAAGATGACAATTTGTCAGGCACCGCTTTCACAAAATGAGATCTATTAATAAAGAAATTAAGCTATTGTTCTATGCAAATAATAGACAAGATGTGTTTTTATGTCTCTTTTCAGTATTAAAACTGTATTCAACATACGATTAGGAGACTATTAAACAAGTACTGAAAGCCATTCAGAATGTCCACCTCAATAAGCTTACTGCAACCACGCTGTTGAGATGTGAACTATTTTCATGACTCTGATTTAAGAACTATTTTCAAAGACAGGATATGACTCACAAAAATAAATCAGCTTTTTATAAATTGCTTCACATTCACCCTTTTAAAAAGTGACTTTTTTTCTGTATATTGCTGGACAAACTCAGAAATCATTCCACAAACTGAATTCAAAACAAGCACTAGAAATTAGTTTTCTTCCAAGGTAACACCAATCAGAATAATGAATGATTTACTGACACAGACAGATGCTTTAGATAGTTTTTAAAATAACATATAACCTTAATAGCCTACCATCATACTTTCTTGGGAGGCTCTTGGGAGGGAAGTGGATTGATGTGAATTTGTGACCAGCCTGGGCCACACAGTGAATGTGAGCCATCCTGAAACACAGAGTAGGATCCTGTCTTTAAAAAAGTTGTATTATCTGATTCAGGATTTTTCCAAGCTCCACATCAGTTATTCTTATTCTTTAGCTACCCATGTTCTAGGTAGCTAGAACCCTGCTGCAGCATAGTCATGATCCTGAATAAAATCACTGCTCTAGGATAAAACAGTTTTAGTCCACTGGTAACTGTACATGTAGATGTGCATGTTGGTGGTAGATCTAACACTGTCTGGCTCCCAACAAGTGGGTTCACCACAAATCAAGGTGGGTAAGCAAGTCTAAAGAAAATGAATGCAAAGAAACTTGGGGTATTTAGGGGAGGGTTGCATATGCCTTACCTCATGTACTAAATGTGTAACATCTTATGTCCCATTTAAGAAAAAACACATTTTGCTTGAGCATGATAAACACTCCTGGGATTTTTGCACTGTAGGTCTCAACCTCCACTGTTTTACAGACATTTCTTTTTATATTAAAATTTTTCAAATATCAAATATTTCCATATCTTTTTATTTTAAAAACACCACATGTAGCAAGATACTCAAAACTAATAATGTATATTCTATTAAGAGAGCTTAAAACTATTTCTATATTTTCTGAGCAAATGCAATAATATTATATTTTAAGTAATACATAAGACTTTTTAATGTGTCATTAGTCATCATACAAATGAGAGAAATTTTGTAGTTAAGTCAAATGGTTTTTATCATCTTCCTATGTTTTAATCTAGTTTTCAAGTGCACAAAATTCTACTTAACATGGATAATTAATATAGATACTATCATCATCGGAAACTAAACAAAGCAAACAAGGCATAAATAGCAAGGAGTGAAATTCTGCCGGGGTTTTAAATTGTCTTTCCCAAGTAACAATACTGCTAGTGCTTAGCAGGCATTACCGAAGGGCAGTACTGCTAGGGCTTACAACATTAAACATTTATAAATTCATTACTTAGTACTTAAAACATTCATTTTATATTTTCTTACATGGAATTATTATGCATTTAGCTTGTATTCATTTAAAAAAGTTCCACTGCATTAGGTCTTCAAAGGGATTTCCAAAGTGTTCAATTACTTCTTCTAACTGTGGCTTTTTCTGCTTTCTTGGAAAAAAGCCAGGTTCCCAGTTTTGCACTTTTACTCTCACTCCCTTCACCCACTTGTTCCAGGGGTTGTGAAAAGAGGTTTTCTTTCATGACTGCCTCAACAGTGAGAGTTCCTTTCGAGCTTTAAAACAGTCAAGCTTAGAAAAAAAAATTAAACTGGCATCTTTATAATGCCGTAGCTTTTGGTCAGCAAGCACTCAAGGCCTATGAACAATGAATGCTTGTCTAAACCTACTATTCACAGAAGGTACTGCCTTCTGTGCAATGGGAAAAGTTTTTACCTACTGACAAACTGAAGCAGCCTAACAGAATAGAACTGTATGAAATTCAAAGTGTTTTTGCATTTTCAGCTCTGAAATAGGAAGATCGGTTACATCCCATTATTGGCTCACTATAGAAACCAAGTGTTCATGAATATCGAATGATCAAACAGCAGACCAGATGAGTACATGTGACTCTTTTTAAATATTTTAAATTCACAGATTTCAAAAATGTGTGGAGAAGCTCAATACTTTTCCAGTGAAATAAAAATTTGATCATGGCACTCTAGTGAGAGTCTGAGAGAAAAGGCCAAATCTTGAGAAAATTGTCTAATATGTATTAATAACTTTAATGTTTACTTCAAAAATTAGTTTTCTTTTTTACCATTTAATTATCAAAACTTCAAAAGGCCTCTGAAAAGTATTCAAATCTTTTAAATATTTTCTGTGTAAAGCAGTCATATTTATTATTTCTTCACATTCAATAACATATATAAACAGTTGGAATGAAAAAAAATGTTTTCTCATTATAAGACTGTACCATTGTGCTACTGATTTGTATTTATATGAGTAACTTTTTGCTTGATTCTATTGGTGAAGAAATTAAGTCAGGATGCTTTCATTTTAGAACTATCTTTCCTTCTCCCCTCTTCCCTTGCCCAGCTCATTATCCCTGGAGGCGCACATGTGCGAATTAACCAGTGGCTAGAGAAAACTTAAGCTAGACTAACAAAAGAAGGACCAAAGCAATGGAGATGTAAAAGGTGGCAGCAGAAATGAGACAAGGCATCATTAGAGTGAGAAAGTGCAAAACAGTGACTTCAGAGAAGGGACACAGAATTATATGAAGGCACCTGCTATGCTTTGCATGCGTTCCAACAAAATTCAGGTGCTACCAGTGTGATGGCATAAGAGGCAGAGGTTTGCAGAGACGATTAGGCCAAGAGGCCTCCTCTGTCTCACACAAAAGAGCTTTAATGCAGTGTTTGGCCATCTTGCCCATCTGTTTTCCACCACGTGGGGACACAGTGTTCCTCTCCTCTGTGGGATGCAGCAGTAAGATGCCATTGTGGAAGTAGACAGCAGCTCTCCGCAGACAAGGAAATCTGCGGGTACCTTCATCTTGGCTTCTCAGAGGCTCCAGCTCCCTGAGAAGTTTCTTTACTTTATAATGACCCACCCAGTGCCACTCTGTTACAGCAGCACAAATGGACAAAGATAGGTCCCTAGATTTGGTCCTGCCTTGCGGCGCCCTTTTCTGTCCATGCCGCGTCCTAGTCCATCCACGCCTTGTGACAATCGCTTCTCCAGGAAAAGGACACCGCATGTGGGAATTGGGCGCAGGGATCTTGGAAAGTTTTGTACTGATAATTGTAATTTGTGTAGTTCACATGTGTATGTTTTTATGTAATGCTCAATATGGAGTCGAGGGTGGAGACTCCAGGGGGGTTGCTGGAGGCCCTCTAGATAACCCCTTTGTGAGGACTGGTTGTGGGGTTTTGCCTTCTGTGAGTAGTGTGAGAGAGTTTATGCGGGAGCTTTGGGTGGGAGACCTCATGGAGGAGGATTTGCGGGGTTCCTGTGAGACAACTGCCCTGAGACACTGGACAGGCAGCCAAAGATGGGCAACTAGGACACATATGTTACACCACCGGCCGCCTAAGATAGGCACAGGACCTATTGCCGTCCTGCAGGCCCATGACGGGTAAGGCCTGGTTGGGTTCATATGAAGAGTCCTTGACCCAAGACAGGCACTGTCCTACAGGCAGCCAAAGACGGGCAACTAGGACACATATGTTATGCCACCAGCCGCCTAAGACAGGCACAGGACCAACTGCTGTCCTGCAGGCCCATGACGGGTAAGGCCTGGTTGGGTTCATATGAAGAGTCCTTGACCTAAGACAGGCGCTGTCCTCACAGGGACTGCCATACTCCCATAAGTGATAAGGGAAACAATGTAGGGAGCGGCACAATAGCCTCACACATCTCTCCCTCCTGCAGGCATTCAAGTGCATCGGCTTACATTTCCCAAGC